>JAVJIF010034699.1:0-94753 GCA_038442645.1 Agave tequilana
TAATCTTAAGAATTAGGAAAATCATGATTAGGATTTCTAAAAACTTGGTCGAAATAAAATAATTGTTGGATTTATTTAGGTATAGGAGGAAAATTTGAATAATTAATTAGTCTTAATTTTTACCTTAATGAAATGTGCATACCTACACTTTCACTTCTAGGACTCTAAGATAAAGACTCTTGTGCCTTATAAAGAAAAATAATATAAAAAAAGAGTCCACTAATTAAGCTAGATATATGTGCCTCAAGAAGCATAAGTATTCACGCTTAAAAGATGATTTTATAAATAAAGTCCTTAGTTTTGTGGCCTAGTTCACTCGAGTCCTTAAGTCCGTGGGGTGTTTTCTCACCCGGTGCCCTAAAAACGACCGGTTTGGGAGGCACTGACCTTAGGCTCGCTACATGGGTGAATTAGAAAGCCTAATAAAACTAAAAAATATTATCTATATATGTACTAACACATCTAATAGTCAATTAGTTAGGTATGAAAGCCTCAAGAAGCCTTGATACTTACACAAAAGAAAATTAGATGAGTTATACATATTAAAAAAAGAGAATAATAATAATGATAAAGAGGCATGAGAGTCCAAGTTAAAAAATCCCTAGTAAAGATTCAGAAGGATGCATATGACTTAGGGTAACAAAAGAGACTATATAAAAATTCAATTTAATCCTTACCTAAAATTGATAACAAATTATTGTATAGAGACTAAGTTCAAGAATGAAAAAGATGATAATACTAAAACTTATAGATTGCTTAGTTTCTTCAAATATATTTCAAATATTTCTCTCTTTTTTCAAAATAAAATAATAATAATACATATTATTAATCACTAACATTTTATTCTTTTTATGAATTTTGTGGGTGTAATTCACTGAAAATCCTCACGAGACAACACTCGTCCTCTAGGGTTAACCTAGAGGTTTAACGGCTTGTTGCACGTGCTAAGTGCAATCGTGATTCCTATGAAAGTGAGTTCATAGGTTAGGTTTTATTTTCTTTTCCTTTTTCTTTTTTATTTTTACTCGAGGACGAGTAAAAGATAAGTGTGGGGGTGTGATAGGTAGTTAAAAATGCACATTTATCATCATATTTCCCTACTTATTCTTTAATTAAACACTACTACTAATGTTTTATTGTTTAATGTGTGCATGCCTTGAGTAATAAAAAAATTAAGAAATAAAGCACAAGTGAAGCCCAAAAGCCCAAGAATCCCACAAGCCCACATGCAAAATTAATTGTAGTAATTTAGAAGTTTCTACCTTATCTAACCTAATCTAAACTTGGATTTTAAAATCTAAGGGAGGAAGAGGAAGGATAAAATAGAACTCTTAATTACTAAAAGGAGGAGGAAAAGGATAAGATGGATCAATATCCTTAAACAGAGATGGACTTCTACTTAAACCTAGTTGCTTGCAATACAAGGATAAAGATAAAAGAGGAGAAAAGATTAAAGATAAAGAACAAATCCTTTTATAAATTCAGATTTGTGATAACTTGCTTCCCAAGTTATCCCGAGTTCTCAAGATAGAAGGTTTGAATACAAAATCCAGAAGGAGGAGCCCAGATGAACGGACTAGAAGAGGCCACGCAAGAAAACGCGTGGCCATTGGCCATGCTATTGCCGCGAAAACGCGGCCATTTGGATGAAGTTGGTTACGGGTTTTCGTGAAAGAGTTGTACTGCGACTCTACTTCCTATATCTCCTATAAATACCCCTACAGAGCAACAGCGAGAGAGGATCCAGCAACTAAAGCTTAGGGTTTTCTTTAGATTTTTTCTCTTTCCGAAATTTCTTGTATTTTCATTTGTTATTTGAAGAAGAATATTTGAAGAAGGAGAGGAGCTTTGTAATTGGTCAGTGACATCCAAAAAAGGTTACACATTCTTCTTTGCAATTCAATTCAGTTTTTCGGCTTAGATTAATTATTTTTTCTTCTTTTCGTTTTCATGCAATTTTCTTATTCAACATAAAAATTGAAAATAAAATAAAAAATGAATAACTAAATTAAACCTATAGTTTGTTCATCTCTCGATCAACCCTAGTTTAGTTTAAAAGGTAATTGATTGACATCTATTATTGTTAAAAACCCTAGGATTAAAATGGTCTTCTTGAAGATGAATCGATGATTAGGTTTACTTAATTCAGGTTGCACTTTTAAATGATTCTTCATAGATCATACTTAAAAAATTTGATAGCATAATTTTAAGTAAAAAAACTTCTCTTATGCTATTCTTTGAAATTAGGATGAACGAATGTTTAATCTTTATTAGTTAACACTAGTTAGGGTTCCAACATTATTATTCATCTTGCTTGATTCTCAATTAATAACCTAGGATGGATGCTTCTTCATTCAATATGATATTCACTCTTTGAGACTAATACCATTGGTTGTGGTAGATGATTAGTAAACTATACTTCTTAAACTTGATCAAATCTAATCAATCTCTATTTTTCTTTTCCAAGCGAATTACAGAGAAGATCGTTCTGAAACGCTTCCATCGCATCCTTCCCTGTGGATCGACCCATCTAGCCTTTGCTACGCGGTTACCTTGAAACGAGCCTAAGATTTTCTAAACTATTTACAATACAATTTTCCGTTTCAATCAGGGGTATACTGCTATACCATGATGCCCTTCGGATTAAAGAAGGCGGGAGCAACTTATCAACATGTGATGAGTACCATTTTCTGCGACCACCTCCGAAAGATGGTAGAATGTTATGTCGACGACATTGCTGTCAAAAGTCGCAATAAGAATGATCATCTTCATGACTTGAGAACAATGTTCGATATAATGCGAGCTCATCGACTGAAAATGAATCCGACAAAATCTTTCTTTGGGGTTTCGAGTGGCAAGTTCTTTGGATTCATTGTCACGTCAAAAGGGATCCATCTTGACCCGGATAAAGTCAAAGCTATCCAAAACGCGCATCACCTAAGAATCTCAAAGAACTTAGGTGTTTGGTGGGGGAAATCGAAGATCGAGAAGTAATTCTTTATTTGATTGTAAAGAAAGTTACAGCGGATCAATAATCCTCTTACAAGAGAGGAAAGATAATCAAACTTGAATCTCCCCTTTGTTTAGTGCCGGGTTCTTGATGTGGCGATGAAAAGTGAATCTTATTTTCCGTTGACCGGGTGAACGTCAGGACCTTTTGGGAATCCTCTCTTTGGATAGTAGACGAAGTAACACAGCTTCTGTCCGCCAAGGATCTCAAAGAGAGTGTAGGCAAAGGCGAACTTGTACGCAGCAAGTTGTTAGAAGAGTTGAACTCTCTCTTTCTTTTCAGTTAGAAATCTTGGTGTTCCTACGGCTTACAACCGAAGTTCTTTTGACCAAGAATTATCCGACCTTTTTCTCTGTCCCCTCTTCCCTAGCAAACTGGGCTATTTATAGACGTTTCTGGGAGTGAACGTGTCCCCTAAAAACACTCCATAATGGGGGGTTAACTCCCTCATTACGTGGGCAATAATTGACCCAGTAATGAGGGCAGTTATAACTGAGACGCAGGTTTTGAGCATTGCGTTTTGTTGCTGAAGTAATGCTTGAGAGACGCGAGTTTCTAGCTCTGCGTCAAGCTTTGCGTGAGACGCGGGCTTTGGACTCTGCGTCTTGGTACTACAATAATGCTGAGACGCGGGTTTCAACCCTCGCATCTTTGGTCCTCACAGTGATGTCGAGACGCGGGTTTCAACCCTCGCGTCTTGGTGCTGCACTGATGGCGATGACTAGCCTTGCGTCTGGAGTCTGGATTCTATTTTTTTGACGACTTGTCTTCAGTGATTTTTAGACAGCCTATAGAACCCCCTCCAAAGTTTTCGATATTCCGCGGTTGACTGGGACGAATTTTGAAATACTTTGGACTCTGGTTGAATTCATACTTCTCCTGATTGGACTGATAATCATTTGAGATACTCTGAGCTTGATCTTATATAGAGATGGTCTTCGTGAGTGTACTGTAAAACCCTTTGAAGCCACCAGGGATGATCGTGATGAGTGTCTAGATACGCAGTCCAGACCTCCTCAGTGTTCTGAGCTGGTTGTTGGCGTACTGTTGAACCAGGGGTGAACAGTCATCTGCTTGTGCTAGTATACTGTTGAACTGATTTGTAGAAGTAAAGACTGAATGCAAGTCTTGTAGACGCAGGAGTCATGTTGCTTTAATGACGCAGTCCTCATTTGGAGTGGGGACGCATCTATTAGTTTGCTGAAGAAACGCGGTTCTTGGAGGGACGCGATCTTTGAGATGAAGATGCAGCTCTCACTCTGTGAACTAGGCGCGACTTTGACTTTGCTGAAGAGGCGCGACTTTTTGGAGGGACGTGGTTTTTGTTAAACACGAATCCGTATTTTACTCGCGTTGCCATCTGTCCGTCGAAATTGAGGGGACATTTTTCTTTTGGCGCGCGAATTTTGCGTTGCATTTAATATGCATGCCACGTGTCAGGCAGGGATTAGGTCTCGAGCCAAGCGCTGCGTATCTCTGTGAATCACTGTGCCTATAAAAGACAACAGTCTTTCAAGAGTCATCATTAGACTCTTCTTCTTCTTCGCTGAGCTTTCTGTTCGAAAGTTAAAAAAAAACTTAAAAACTCTTTTCCAGTTTTAACATCTTCAGCACCGATTTCATGGTCGAAATGGCCCCAAAAGCTAAGCATGTGGCTTCGTCCTCGAGCGCTTCTGCTCCTGAGACTCAGATGAGCGTTTCTTCCATGCAGGAGGCCCCTATTCAGGTAGTAAAACCATCTGATTTGGTTTTGCCATTGAAGGGGCTTAAAGAGTTCTTTTAACTCGTAAGTCTCTTTTGAATGTGAACCGCCATCGCGAGGCTCACGCCCGTGTTTGATCTTCAGACGCGGTTTTTGAATTGGTAGGCAAGACGCGGATTTGATGACCTCTGCGTCTTTGCCTCATCAACTTGAGTCCGTACTTGTTTGTTGAATGCGGACCTCATTTAGATCACGAAAATCAATACAAATCCGGATCTTTCCATTCTTTTTGACAACGGGGACGATATTGGCTACCTAATCAGGATGTTGCTCTTCCCTAATGAAGCCAAAGTTTATAAGTTTTTGACTTCTGACTAGATTGCTTCCATTATTTCTGGGCGGAATCGTCGCTGCTATTGTTTGACTAGTTTTTGGTCTGAATTAATGTTAAGGCGATGCATAGCCACTCGAGGATCAAGCCCAGGCATGTCCTCATAATTCCACGCAAAAACATCTATATACTCTCGCACAAGAGATATTAAATCTTGTTTCTCGGAGGATGATAGGCTTTCGCTTATAAAGATGGTTTTAGAATTAGCCTCATCTCCCAGATTAATCTTGGCAACTTTATCCTCCGTGGGTGGCTCGCGCTGTTCAAAACAAATATCCCAGAGAGTATTTAAGTGTTTGATCCAAGGATCTATATCAGACTGGATCATCTCTTCATCTTTGTCTTCCAGGTGGCTTGCTGAAACCATATATACTGAAAGTTCTCCGAAGAGCCAACACTAACATCCGACTCCCACGATGACGTGCCAGATGAATAGTTGTGGTATAATAATTTTTTGAATAAGAGGCTGACTGAATTGGGGTTGACACATAACCCAAACCCCTGCGAGTTCGATGGTAATAATCAGGTGTTTCCTTTTCGGAACGAAAGACCGGAGTAGGGTTCTCCTTCCTTTGCCGAAATTCAACCCAAGACCGTTTGCCATATCATACCCCATGCTTTCCATCATTCTGAGTACATTTGGCTCATAATGGGTGAACTGAGGAGGTTCATTCTCGCTTTCTGACTCTTCACGAGATATCAGCTCGGACTTGATTTGTCCGAAAAGGATTGGTTTTTGGCCTTTGCGTCTGGCTGGGACCATGAATACCAATTCTTGCGCATCACCGACATCTTGGTACGTTTTGAAGGATGACTTCATTGGTACATGCAATGATGTCAGAGCATCCATTGCCGACCAGGGGTCATTATCCACTTCGGTACTAGTGTCTGATGGCACTGAATCAGAAGCGATCACAGAAAAGTAAGTCAAATTTAAATCTTCATTAATATACCACCCGCCTACATCATTGGCGGTGTTATTAATATCGAGCTTATTAATGCTCGTTACAAGTGGATCTAATTCCCATATGCACTCTTCTTTCTCTGGCTCAGTGTCAGCTTCATTACGAGAGTCTGGTTCCTCTGGTTGCAGGTTCTCATTTGTTTCCAAAGAGTCCTGGTACAGGAGAGAGTCTGTGAAATAGTTCCTACCCCTTGAAAGGATGCCTTTTATCAATCAACGTTCGTACTTTCCCACTTCCGTCGATGTATTTCATAACTTGGTGGAGACTGGAGGGAACGATGGAATTACGATGAATCCATGGTCGTCCAAGCAGCAAATTGTATGAAGTGTCGGCATCGATCACATAGCACGTCACTTTGGACTTTAAGTCCCCAATTTGGCATTTGAGCTTGATCTTTCCCATTGGGCGCGTACCATTGGCATTGAAACCATAAATGGTAGTTTGGGGTGGCGCTCAATCGGTGGGTAGGAATCCCTAAATGTTGCATGACCCGACGAGGCATAATGCTCAACGCAAATCCTGGATCTACCTGAATGCGGCTTACTTCAGATGATCCAATATACCCTGTGAAGTATAGGGGCCGATCATGTTTCCCCTTAACCTGCATATTATCTGCCGTGAAGGTGATACAGGGAGCATTTTGGGAGGCATGGAGGCAATCCTCTACATCTTCCTCCCGTGGTCCAGCGGGTATCTAGGTCATGAAGACCTCAGCATTAGCTTGGGCTTCCCTCAGAGCTTCTCTGGTTGACTTTGATAGCCTTAAGAGCTCTTAAAGGGTGATTCTGGCGGGATATTGGCCAGTTGAGTCAGGACGTCAAAGCGGTAAGGTGTCGTAGATCCTTCCGCGTTATCCTTTGGGAGAGCTTTAGAAAACTGAAGCTCTTTCTGCTTCTCCGCCAGTTGTTTCGTGGAGGGTTTGGCTTACTCTGTAGTAAGTTTAGGAGGGCTTGCCACCATTTTGTCATACTTTTTTAAATATGACTGACCCGAATGAGTTTCTGCCACGAGTGGTTTATTAGGTTCTGCAGCAAGAACTATTGTTTTCTCTTCTGAATCAGTTAGTGATGGAACATCGGTTTCTGCTTCTGGGAAGAAGCGCACACCACATTACAGGATGAAGCTTTCGCCTTGCCTTTGGACCTTCTGTTGGTAACAGTGGTCCATTGCTGGCCGTCCACAAGGTCAGGATGAACCCACATAACTTCCCCTGAGGTGTGGGGACAGGTACAAGACCCTTCTCTTGTTGATGATGAGGGTCCATATTGACCATTCTTAGTTTCCCTTTTGGGATGGGAACTACTCCAGAGGGTGTTGGAGGTTGTCTTCCAAACTGGAGGAACGATGTCATATTAGCCGTCACTTTCTTCTGCTCTGGACGGAGTTTTAATACCTCTGCATCAATTAGAGCCTGAAGGATGTCCTTGAAGACATAACAGCTCTTGGTGGGGTGTCCCAGCATCCTATAATACAGACAGTAGTTAGGATTATCGGTTTTATCAACTTCTTCAGGCGTCTAGCTTTAGAAAGCTTCAATCTGTTGCTCTTGTTGAGTAACTTGAAAAACGAATCAACATGTTTGTCTTTGAAGGAATACTGCTTATTGGCGCATGGCTAGCTTGAAGAGCCACTTCCCTTGACCGGCTGAGGTTCGACAGGGGATTTGGTTTCTGTCGCCAAGTTATCTTTCCTCTTTGTCTGAAAAGATGTTTCTGACGTGCGCCTTATCGACCTTTCGGGTCTGGGCTTGTTTCTTTTGCCCTAACCCTGGCAACAATTTCTTCAGCCTGTTCATCTTGTTGGACCAATTGCTTTTAGGTGTGGCTTTCAGCAACTCCTATTTGGGCGAGGAGCGACGTTTGTAGATTGTGGAGTCATGTTTCTACCAGGGTGACCTGGTCATACCGCTAGAACATCAGAGTGCCATATTCCGAAATCTTTCTACAAATGATTTGACTGACTCTCCCTTTCGCTGCTTTGTGGCCAAGAGAGTAGGCATTGTGATCTCTAAGTCATCTTCAGAAAAGCACGTTAGGAAGAGCTTCTCCAGATCACTCCAATTTTTAATGGAATTTTCTGGCAGCTTCATGAACCATTCAAAGGCAAGCCCTTTTAGAGTGCCGATGAACAAACGTGCCAAGATGGCATCATTATCTATCACGTTCCCCGTCTGAGACTTGAAGTAGTAGATATGTTGGTTCGGTGACCCTTTGCCGTCAAATGGCTGTAGGGTCGGAGCTTTGAACTTTGGGGATATGGAACAAGGTCCCACTCGGCCGGATATGGCCGGACCACTCCTGCTTCCTGGAGGCCTTTCCGATTAGTAAGGGCCTCCAGACGTTGCTCCAATTGACTCATTCTTTTATAATGAATCCTTCCATGGTCCGGGTTGCCTTCCCCCTTACATGAGGATTTAGACGACTCAGAAGTAGATTGCTCTTTCTTCTCGATATGCACAGAAGATGAGCTTTCTCCTTCTTTTTGTTTGCCTTTAGACTTTTTAGAGGAGGTTTTATCAGTTGACTTTCTCTTGTCTTCAAGCAATTGTGCCAGCATCAGTTTGAGAGAATCGATGGATTCTTGTTGAGCACGAATCATCTCAAATTGTTCCCTCTGGACCTGGGCTTGTTGCTCAAAGCGCCTGGTCGTCTCCTCCGGAGTATTTGTCATGTATATGAAGGCTTTTTCTCTATGGAAGAGTTCGAAGCCTGCGACTCTGCAACGGCGGAATGTAAGTCATTTACTTCAATGCCCCGAGCCAAGGCACTGTAATCGATTGGGACAATCGCTCTAGTCTGAGTGCGAGTATACCGATACACTCCTCCTGGTTCTGTGTCAGACTCGTCGGAGCTGACCAATGGTTGTTTGCTCCTACTTCTGCTTGCCATGTTTGCAGTGATTTTAGGGTACTCCGCGTCAGAGAAGGTCCTCCTTCTGCGGGAGTGATATTTTTTAGCTGAGCGGGAAGTTGGGGTCGACTGTCTGAATGTCGGCTGTTTGTTCGTATATGAACTGTAGCGGCATTCAGAGAGCATTGTTGTGATAAGCCGATCACAGCAACAAGATGGAGTGATCAAATTAGCACTCCTCTTCCTTGTCAAATAATCTCTTAGGTCCGCGGGAGGGGGATCGAAGAGATTGGCCTCGAATTGTCGAGGGCTTTTCAGCTTTTGAGAGCTATACTTGCTTCGCAAAGCTGAGACGCAAGGTTCTGAGACGCGGAGCTCACGTCCTGTAAGATAAACGCAGCTCTCACGTTTTGGCTCTAAAACGCAAGTCTTGCGCCTCTGCTGATAAGAGACGCGGCTCTCGCGTTGCTGATTGTCGCATCTGGATAGCGGCACTTGAGAAACGCAGGCCTTCTGGGTCCCACGTATAATTGTAGAAGCGCTGGTCTCGTGTCTTGAATAAGGAGCACGGACCTCGCGCTGCTGATCGTTGCGTTTGAGAAGTGGAGCTTTAGAAACACAAGTTTGGTGAACCTCACGTTTGGGTTTTCAAACGCGGACTTCACGTGTCTGCCGTGATTCAGAAGAAACGCGGGCTTGATCCTCGCGTCCTATATCTATTGGGCAGACAGTTATTCCAGCTTGTAATTGATGCGCACGCCATCTATGTCGTCGCTCAACATTCCGGTTACGCCGTATGGGTTGATGGGAACCCTCGGTAACTTTGCGCTGAGGAGGGGAATGGTCATGAACGGGCTGAAGATCAGCAACGTTAACCACGCGGGTCTCATGGGAGACGTTGACGCAGGCGTTACGTATGATGCAGTTAGCCAGGACATCCTTCTTGCCAGTCGCGTCTGAGGGATCTCAGAGCGGACTCGAGAGTAAGTCCCCGAGGAGACTTTGAGGTAGACCCGCGCCTTAGGGCTCTTGGAGCAGGAAGAGAGGAACTCTTTATACTTTGCCTGGTTGAACTCCACGACAAGTGATTCGACCATTTTTTCATATAGGTGATGTCACCATGCGCCACAACTTGCTCGTCAGTAGAGAAAGTTATCCCTAGCGGAGTCGCCATCTCTTGTTTGGTGGGGAAAACTGAAGATCGAGAAGTAAATTCTTTATTTGATTGTAAAGAAAGTTACAACGGATCAATAATCCTCTTACAAGAGAGGGAAGATAATCAAGCTTGAATCTCCCCTTTGTTTAGTGCCGGGTTCTTGATGTGACGGTAAAAAGTGAATCTTGTTTTTCGTTAACCGGGTGAACGTCAGGACCTTTTGGGAATCCTCTCTTTTGATAGTAGACGAAGTAACACAGCTTCTGTCCGCCAAGGATCTCAAAGAGAGTGTAGGCAAAGACGAACTTGTATGCAGCAAGTTGTTAGAAGAGTTGAACTCTCTCTTTCTTTTCAGCTGGAAATCTTGGTGTTTCTACGGCTTACAACCGAAGTTCTTTTAACCAAGAATTATCCGACATTTTTTCTCTGTCCCCTCTTCCATAGCAAACTGGGCTATTTATATAGGTTTGAGGGAGTGAACGTGCCCCCTAAAAACACTCCATAATGGGGGGGTTAACTCCCTCATTACGTGAGCAATAATTGACCCAGTAATGAGGGCAGTTATAACTGAGACGTAGGTTTTGAGCCTTGCGTTTTGCTGTTGAAGTAATGCTTGAGAGACGCGGGTTTCTAACTCTGCGTCAAGCTTCGCGTGAGACGCGGACTTTGGACTCTGCGTCTTGGTACTGCAATAATGCTGAGACGCGGGTTTTAACCCTCGCGTCTTTGGTCCTCGCAGTGATGTCGAGACACGGGTTTCAACCCTCCCGTCTTGGTGCTGCACTGATGGTGATGACTAGCCCTGCGTCTGGAGTCTGGATTCTACTTTTTTGATGACTTGTCTTCAGCGATTCTTAGACAGCCTACATTAGAGGCCTATAAGGTAGACTGGCATATATCAGAAGGTTCATCACAAATCTCTCGGGCCGCTGTCAGCCGTTCACCAGGCTCATGAAAAGGGTGTCCCTTTTGTATGGGATAAAACCTGTCAAGAAGCTTTCGAGGATATCAAGAGATACCTCACTAAACCTCTGGTTTTAATGGCTCCCACATCAGGAAAACCATTCCTACTTTATGTGAAAGTTATGTACCATTCTCTTGGTGCTCTGCTTGCTCAAAAAAACGATGACGGTCACGAATAGGCCATTTATTATCTGAGCAGGACTCTGATAGGGGTTGAATCTCGCTATAACCCTATTGAAAAAGAATACTTATCTCTTGTCTTTGCTATTCAAAAGACGCAGCATTACTTGGTTGGCAAAACCATACATGTCATTTCCAGAGTAAATCCTTTGCGTCTCCTCATGACGAAACTAGGATCACTAAATTCAAAATTAGCTAAGTGGGCCCTCCTTCTGTCTCAGTACAACATGCTCTTTGTTCCTCAGAAGGAAGTCAAAGGTCAGACACTTGCAGACTTCCTAGTTGCTCATCCGGTTCGGAAAGCTCAAAACTTCATGAAGATATTCAAGATGAGATTTTCGAATCTAAAATGACTTCAGAGGATGAAGTATGGCAGATGTTCTTTGATGGAGCATCAAGAATAAGCCCTAAAGGCAAGATCATTGCTGGTGTGGGGGGTTGTATTTATCTCACCAGAAAACCATGTCCTTCCTGGGGCGTTTTCATTGACGGAACCATGTTCCAACAATATGGTAGAATATAATGCTCTACTCATTGGCCTTCAGCTCGCCCATGAAATGGGGGTACACTATCTCGAAGCTTATGGTGATTCAAATTGATTATTAATCAGCTTAAAGGAGAAAATGAGGTCCGCCACGGAGATTTGGTATCTTATTATCATGCGGTCATCAAAATGACTAATTTATTTGATGGCTTTTACATTGGTTATGAGTCTTGATCCCAAAATACTAAGGCTGACGCTCTGGCTACACTAGCAGCAACATTGGCCTTACCACTCGACACAACATATCATCTTACAGTGGCTACTCGACACCTTGTTTGTCCTAAATATGTGTTGAAAACAAAGGAGGTCCATATCACTTCAACGGATTTCGAACCAAGAGATTGGCGATTTCCCCTCATTGACTATGCATTGCATGATATATTGCCGAACGACTCTAAAGAAGCGGCTTCTATCAGACGAAGGTCTCTCCATATCTACTATGATCCATTAGTAAAGACACTCTATCATGACGCATACGACGGTATCCTCCTCCGTTACCTTTCTAATTCGGAGGCACAAGAAGTGCTCAAAGAAGCACACGATGGTATATGCGGAGATCATCAACCAGGTCCGAAGCTCAAGGATCGATTACACAGGCTTGGATATTATTGGCCAATCATGATAGCCAATGCCATCAAATATGCACAAAGGTGTAAAGCCTGCCAAATCCATGCAAACTTTATACATCAACCTCCGGAACTACTTCATCCGACTGTGCTTCGTGGCCATTCGAAGCATGGGGAATTGATGTCATAGGGCCTATCAGCCCCTCATCAACAAAAGGTCATCAGTTTATCTTAGCAATAACCGATTACTTTTCAAAGTGTGCAGAGGTTATACCACTTGTTGAAGTTAAAACTTCCAACGTGGTTAATTTTATCAAGTACCATGTCATTCATCGATTTGGTATCCCTAGGCGGATTATCCATGATAATGGTCCCCAATTTGTAAGCCAGGTATTCTATCGGTTCTGTGATAAATACCAGATTCAGAATGTGGCATCAACCACTTATAACCCTGCTGCTAATGGCTTGGAAGAAGCATTCAACAAGACAATTATCAAGCTACTCAAAAAATTCATTTCATCAAATAAGCGAGACTTGAATGAGAAGCTCGATGAATGTCTTTGGGCCTACCGAACCACAGTTCGGACCCCGACAGGCAATACGCCTTTTTCTCTGGTATACGGGTTCAAAGCAGTCATACCGTTAGAAATTCAGATGCCGTCATTACGAGTCGCCTTAATGACCAGAATGACAAAAGAGGACAATGAGCGCTTACGTCCTTAAGAACTCGAAGCCCAACTACAAGCTCAACAACATGTTGAGTTATATCAAGCTCGAATCTCAAAGGCCTTCAATAAGAAGGTTAAGCAAAGAGTTTTTCAGGAAGGAGAATTGGTTTTAGCTGTCAGACGACCGATGATCATGACGCACAAAACTAAAGACAAATTTCAGCCCAAATGGGAAGGACCGTTCATGATAGAAACAGTCTACTCAAATGGAACATATCGCCTTATAACCCCAGACGGTGATACGCTCATGATGCCGATCAACAGCAGGTTTAAAGAAGTATTATCCTTGATAGGATCCTTCTTGTGATCAGATTAATGTTACACATCTGATCAGGACCTTCAGATCCAAGATATTTGGAAAGAACGCTCATTTCTTTCTATAACGGGATCATATTGTTATAAATCAAGTGTCGAGCCGATCAAACACCGGTCCCATCAAAGAAGAACAAAGGTTATGAACTTCGATTTTAGCCTTATCACTCTTCTCTAATTCTTTATCGACTAGTGTCAAGCCGGTCGAACACCGGTGACATTGAAGAAGAAACAAGGTGTCAAATTGTTTTAGCCTTGTCACTCTTCTCTAGTATATAAATATGTACCTATCTTCAACTTAGAAGAATAGGTCATATTTTGAAATCAAGTATGCCTAAGCAACAGTTGTTGGCCCAGTGGCCTTCCACTCTAGTTTTGATGATGATTAACTCATGTAGTTATGTTTACTAATAATCTTGTGTTTTTAGTTTCAGATCATTAGCCAAGATATTAGTTGGTGATTAACTTTAACAAGGAGTTTTGAAGCCTTTCACATAGTGATTCCTGAGCCGAGCATCAAGATCATACATAGCACTCGTTGGAGTCAAGCTCGGTGGATCACGTATTGGATCGAGTCGGCTTGGAGACGGCGCTCTACAAGAAGACATCGGTACCTAATTTAGTTAGTTTGTGTTTTTAGATTCATTTGTAAAGTTTAGATAGTGTGATATGCTCAAGTTCACAACACACACACGTTTTATGTTTTGATATTGGTTTTCGGTTTTTGGTTTAACCGATTTTGGTTTTCATGAATAGTTAGATCAAAACAAGTTTAAATGTTTTAAACATATATTAGATGTATTCTATATACATGCATGCTTAACTTCCTAGACAAACTTATTTTGATATGCCTATTCATGAGTTTTGGTGTTTTGCTATTTTAACAAAACATATTTTTGGAAATAAAGTCAAAAACAATGATATGTATATGTTTCATGTATATTGGATTTCTATCCATATACTATATGCCTAAAAGTTGTTTAAGTATCATGCTTTTGTATTTGAATGAGTTTTGGAAAAATCGGATTTCCTTTTGGAAAATCCAAGTTTGGTAAAATACAGTTTTTGGTTTTTGGCAAAATTTATAAGACACAAAAATTGTTCAAAATGTTTGAAATTTGTGTTGAAATTTTTCACACAAGTTTGTTTATCAATGTATAATGATAAAACTATTTTTGTAGATTTTTAGAAGATTTATGGGAATTTTTAGAATATTTTTAAACCCAGTTTTCTGACCCAGATTGCCTTCTGCCAGGCTCTGGCGGTCGACCGGGCAGTCGACCGATGTACACAAGCTTGTGCACGTTGCCCAGGGACTTGGGCGGTCGACCGTGCGGTCGACCGGCCAGAGAGCTTTGCTCTGTGGATTTTTTCGGTCGACCGGCCGGTCGACCGCAGGCTTCCAACGGTCAAAAATATGACCGTTGGCAGTCGACCGGGCGGTCGACTGCCAGCCGCCTAGGCTGAAAAGTCAGCCTAACGGCTAGTTTTTTGTTGGAGGCTATTTAAGCCTCATTCCTTTGGGATTTTGATAAGGTTTTTAAGGAAGAAAAATTAGAGCTTCTCCAGAGTTTATTTCTAAGTTTTCAAAAGTGTTTTGGGCTTTAAACTTCAAATTTGGTTTTGTGTTTTAGGGCTTGAAAAAATCAAAGAAAATAGAAATTTGGGAGATTTGTATTGTTCTTCAATTCTATCATCTTCAAAGTGTTTTCCCAAGTATTTTTCTTTGAGTTTTTATTTTTCAAACTTTTGGTTTTCCACACTTGAGCTATATCTCCTATCCTATCTATTTAGGATCATTTGTTTGTGGGAAAAGGATTTGGTTTGTGGTTGAGATATACCACTTATTGTACCCTCCTTGATTTGTTGTATCCCTCTTTGGTAGAGGTTGTTTGGAGTGGTGGCTTGCTCCTCTTTGGTAGAAGTTGAGGTTGTGGCTTACTCCCTCTTGGTGAGGTGGAGTTGGATTGGTGTTTGTATCCCTCTTCGGTAGAGGTGGATTGTGGTGTTGCCTCAGTGGAGGTTGTATTGGCTGATTTGTGGAGTTCGGTACTCCGGTCTTCGGTAGACCATTTGTATTGCCTCGGTGGAGGTTGTATTGGTTGAGAGAGGAGTTCGGTACTCCTAGTGGATTGGAAATCCTTCTCGGTGAAGGCGGGGACGTAGAGCTCGGTGCTCGAACCTCGAAACACATCTTGTTGTTTGCGTTTGATCAATTGACTCTCACCCTCTCTCTCTTTATTTTTGCATTGCTTCATTCATATTGCCATATCATATATATGCTTGTGTTGTGCCTTGCATTGTTTCATATTGCTTATTCCTATATGCTTGGTTGTGTTTGCTTGTGTGCCTCACTTGTGCTTAATCACGAGAGCTTCATATAGCGCCTCAACTCTTATTCAGAGGAATCAAGAGGAGTTAGTCCAGAGCCCTTCACGGGGAATTCGGCTACACTCGTTGGTTGCACTAAGTGTTGTTGCAAATTAGTTTTAATTTTCGCATTTAGTTTTTAGATTAGCCTTATCACCTATTCACCCCCCTCTAGGTGATTTCAATTGGTATCAGAGCCTACGCTCCTGATATTTGGTTTAACCACCTAGGAGTGAGATCTTGGTTTGCTAATCTTTCATTTGCATTTGCACGTATATTTGTTTGCATACACCCATGGATTGCTTGTCACCTCCCATGTTTGATGTTTCCAACATTAACACATGAAAACTTAGGATGTCCATGTATTTGAAAACCCTAGACTTGCATGTTTTCCTTGCCGCTACCAAGAAATGCTATCTTGGTAACCGCAATCATATAGGGGCCAATGCACAAGCCCTTGAGCCTATTAGAAGCACGCTAAATAAAGATTATCTTATGCTTGTTTCTAACTATGATTCCGCCTTTGCAGTGTGGAACAAATTGACCACCTCCAAGCTTCAAATGCCAATTCAAACGGAGGACGAATCTAGTGGAGAATCCGAGCCACAATGCTTCATGGTCCAAGGGAATGACTCCCTTGAGGTATATTCGGAATCTCAATTAGATTATGATGATAATGCTAGTTCTTCTAATGGTATGTTGATGCCAATGCCTTAAATGAAGAACTATCCATTGTTTGTGAAAAATTGATAGAAAAATATAATATTTTGAAAAAGAAGAGTTTTGAACTTAATAAAGAAAATAAGGATTTATATTCAAGACTTGATTTGGTTTTGCAAGAGAAAGAGGAGATTACTAATGAGAGGGATTCATTGAAATCTCAACTAGACCTTGCCCTAAAGGAAAATGAATCTTGAAATCTAAAAATGATTGTAATGATATTTTAAAGAAAAATGAAAACTTGTCTTCAAAAGTTAATTTTGTTTTAAAAGAAAATGATTCTTTAAAAATGAAAATTGCTTCTATTTCAAAGGATTTAGATGTTTGTTTAAAGAAAAATGAATCTTTGAAAAATGATATAGATTCACATGTTTGCCATGCTAGGATAGCTTCACCTAGTTCACCTATTGCATGCCACACTTCTTCTTTAATTGAAAATGATATAAACTTGTTAAAGAAGAATATGGATTGTTTGGGCTCCACTTTGAGCCATTGTGTTGTGAGTCATACACGTTTGGAATCTTTGTTTCGAAAGAAACAAGTTCCATCTATTCATGCACACCCTCCACGGCATACACATGCTACTCACGGTCACATCCATCACACTATGTATGCTCATGTGTACACTTATACACATTGTGGACGTAAGGGCCACCTTGCTAAATTTTGTTATGATAGAATACATGTTTCTAATTTAGTAAATAAATTTGTTTGGGTTAGAAAAGGTACTAACCCCCATGGACCCAAAAGAGTATGGGTACCAAAGACCACCCCTATTGTATTTGATGTAGGAGTGGGCTCTCGCATGACGTGAGAGTATCGGTACCTTGGAGTGGATGCGTTCCGAGCTTCATGTGGACTATTTGGATGCATCACCTTCAAGGGAAGTTTGGTGGGAAGACCACCTTGGTTTGGAGAACTAGAGAGGTGCCCTCATCGGTTTTGGTATCGATCTCTAAACTCCCGTTTATATTTGCATGCTTTTCATATCATTGTTTATAGCATGTTTTGATGTTTATTGATTATTATGATTATGCCATGATAGTTAGATTAGTGATATACATGTTAGTTATTTGAGACACCCATGTTTAATGTAGACTTATATATTGTGTTCTTACTTTATTTTAAACTAATATGTATGTCCTAGATCTAATACATATGCATATACATAATGATCATATGGATGTTTATGATTTTTGTTTTGATTAGTATGTTAAATGCCATGATTATTAGACCATTGACATGCATATATAGCATTTGAGATCACCCATGTTTATATGGACCCATATGTTGTGTTCTCACCATTGTTTAGCTATTATGTATATCATAGTTCTAATAACATGTGGATTTACATAATGATCGCTTTTATGTTTATCATGTTGATTTATGTCTAGTTTTATGCTTCATGTTTTGAATATATGTTTAAATGTTAGTTTTCATTAAGACTAGGATTTATACTCGTACATATAGTGGGCCACAAATAAATTTTTATATGTTTGTGCTTGAATGCTTATTTGTACCCATTAGATGTTCTAGTATAGTCTAGTTTTGATGATTCATACATTTTAAACTTGTATTCCTCATCTTGGACATGTTTTATGATCATGTATTTTCTCTTCATGTATATGTTTATTTTGCCAAACTTTAAGATATACATGTATACCCCTTGAGTCATTTGCTTTTCATGCAAATCTATATTATGGATCAATTGTGTTTAGGGATATGTATGTATACTTCTTGTTTTGTCAAAACATACATATGCCTTGTATCATAAATTTTTTTAATAAAAATTTAGTTTTGATGATTTTCATGTTTTCATGTTTAAAGGAATTTCGATCGAGCTTAATTGCCTATTTCCATGACTATGTTTTTCACATTATGCTTATACACTCACATCATTCATGTTTTCTCATGATTTTGTTTTCATGAGTATGATTTATGCTTCATAGATTTTGAGTGTTGGTAATCATGTGATTTACATGTGTTTTATGGAAAATATTTGTGTTTTATTCCTTGCTTGAAGAATTTCGTACTAGTTTACAAGTTTTTCATTAAATTAGCTCGTATTCTTCATGTGGCAAGTATTATGAGTTATACACTTGATCTTATTGTTGTTTCAATTGGTATCATTAGATTTTTTCAATTGGTGTCAATATTGACATTTCTTGTATAATCATTTATTTTTTATGTATGTATGCTTACACTTCAAATAGTATCAATTCGATTGGTATCTAATTTTTCATACATATATATGTTTTATTTGTGCTTATTATATCCCTATATCTTGGAGCACAAATTTTGTTTATGCTAAAACTTGAATTTTTATTGACCATCATGTTTCAATTGATTAATTTTCAATTGGTATCCTAATACAAGCTTATGCATCGTTTTAGTTGGTATTTCATAAAGGGGGAGAAAACTCGTATTTCATCTTTCAATTGGTATTTTTTTTACCATTGGTTTTGTATTTCCACTCCCATACTTTATGATAGAAAATGATTTAAAAAATTAAATTGATCTTTAATTTGGTATCATATGATTATAAGGAACAATAATTTCAGTTGGTATCATATGCTTACAAAAAAAAAGGAATAATACTTTCTATTGGTACAAGATTTCATTTGTTTACTTATCAATTGGTATCAAGATTTTGTTTTTACTATCAATTGGTTTATGTTTTCATTTTGATATAAAATGTTAATTAAGATTTGTTTCAATGCCTCATTTACTTTTCAATTGGTAGGCATTTCTTAAAATGTTTTGATTTACATTGCCTATATGCATATAGATTCATGTTGTGTGTATCCTATATTGAGGAGCTTGACAACTCTTCTTTATGCGATGCACGTGTGTAGGGGGAGCCTCACATCTCCTCTTATGCATTGCATATTATGTGTTATGTGAATTAGGACTTGTCATTGTTTCTTCATGTAATGCATATATGTAGGGAAGTTAACTTAGCGTCTTCCTCTTCATGAATGTATAACGCATATATTCCTATTATTGATTTGTTTAATGTCACCCTTTTATTTGATTCTTGGTTTCGAACAAAAAGGGGGAGAAGAATATGTTTTTATTGTTTTGTCTTTTACCCCTTTGTTGATGATTGATAAAAAGGGGGAGAAGAATTTGAGTTTATATGCATATTTTGTTTGTATGCATGTTTTAGTTTTTTGTATGCTTGTTTCATGTTTGATATCAAGAACATGTTTTATTATTGGTATCAAGAGCATTATGTAATGTTTGGTATCAAGAGAATTTATTTTAAGAACATGTTTTATTATTTTATGCATGTCTATGCATTTTCATGTTTAATATTCGTTGCATATATTTAGTGTTTATTGTTATGCATGAGTTAAGGGGGAGCTTCTCTGAAGCTTAACTTTAATCTATGCATATATAACTCCATGAGTTTTGTAATCATCAAAAAGGGGGAGATTGTTGGCCCAGTGGCCTTCCACTCTAGTTTTGATGATGATTAACTCATGTAGTTATGTTTACTAATAATCTTGTGTTTTAAGTTTCAGATCATTAGCCAAGATATTAGTTGGTGATTAGTTTCAACAAGGAGTTTTGAAGCCTTTCACATGGTGATTCCTGAGCCCGAGCATCAAGATCATACATAGCACTCGTTGGAGTCAAGCTCGGTGGATCACGTATTGGATCGAGTCGGCTTGGAGACGGCGCTCTACAAGAAGACATCGGTACCTAGTTTAGTTAGTTTGTGTTTTTAGATCCATTTGTAAAGTTTAGATAGTGTGATATGCTCAAGTTCACAACACACACACGTTTTATGTTTTGATATTGGTTTTCGGTTTTTGGTTTAACCGATATTAGTTTTCATGAATAGTTAGATCAAAACAAGTTTAAATGATTTAAATGTATATTAGATGTATTCTATATACATGCATGCTTAGCTTCCTAGACAAACTTATTTTGATATGCCTATTCATGAGTTTTGGTGTTTGGTATTTTAACAAAACATATTTTTGGAAATAAAGTCAAAAACAATGATATGTATATGTTTCATGTATATTGGATTTCTATCCATATACTATATGCCTAAAAGTTGTTTAAGTATCATGTTTTTGTATTTGAATGAGTTTTGGAAAAATCGGATTTCCATTTGGAAAATCCAAGTTTGGTAAAATACAGTTTTAGGATTTTGGCAAAATTTATAAGACACAAAAATGGTTCAAAGTGTTTGAAATTTGTGTTGAAATTTTTCACACAAGTTTGTTTATCAATGTATAATGATAAAACTATTTTTGTGGATTTTTAGAAGATTTATGGGAATTTTTAGAATATTTTCTGACCCAGATTGCCTTCTGCCAGGCTCTGGCGGTCGACCGGGCGGTCGACCGACGTGCACAAGCTTGTGCACGTTGGCTAGGCACTTGGGCGGTCGACCGTGCGGTCGATCGGCCAGAGAGCTTTGCTCTCTAGATTTTTTCGGTCGACCGGCCGGTCGACCGCAGGCTTCAACGGTCAAAAATATGACCGTTGGCGGTCGACCAGGCGGTCGCCTAGGCTGAAAAGTCAGCCTAACGGCTAGTTTTTTGTTGGAGGCTATTTAAGCCTCATTCCTTTGGGATTTTGATAAGGTTTTTAAGGAAGAAAAATTAGAGATTCTCCAGAGTTTATTTTCAAGTTTTCAAAAGTGTTTTTGGGCTTTAAACTTCGAATTTGGTTTTGTGTTTTAGGGTTTGAAAAAATCAAAGAAAATAGAAATTTGGGAGATTTGTATTGTTCTTCAATTCTATCATCTTCAAAGTGTTTTCCCAAGTGTTTTTCTTTGAGTTTTTATTTTTCGAACTCTTGGTTTTCCACACTTGAGCTATATCTCTTATCCTATCTATTTAGGATCATTTGTTTGTGGGAAAAGGATTTGGTTTGTGGTTGAGATATACCACTTGTTGTACCCTCCTTGATTTGTTGTATCCCTCTTTGGTAGAGGTTGTTTGGAGTGGTGGCTTGCTCCCTCTTTGGTAGAGGTTGAGGTTGTGGTTTACTCCCTCTTGGTGAGGTGGAGTTGGATTGTTGTTTGTATCCCTCTTCGGTAGAGGTGGATTGTGGTGTTGCCTCGGTGGAGGTTGTATTGGTTGATTTGTGGAGTTCGATACTCCGGTCTTCGATAGACCATTTGTATTGCCTCAGTGGAGGTTGTATTGGTTGAGAGATGAGTTCGGTACTCCTAGTGGATTGGAAATCCTTCTCGGTGAAGGCGGGGACGTAGAGCTCGGTGCTCGAACCTCGAAACACATCTTGTTGTTTGCGTTTGATCAATTGACTCTCAACCCTCTCTTTCTTTATTTGTGCATTGCATCATTCATATTGCCATATCATATATATGCTTGTGTTGTGTCTTGCATTGTTTCATATTGCTTATTCCTATATGCTTGGTTGTGTTTGCTTGTGTGCCTCACTTATGCTTAACCATGAGAGCTTCATATAGCGCCTCAACTCTTATTCAGAGGAATCAAGAGGAGTTAGTCCAGAGCCCTTCGCGAGAAATTCGGCTACACTCGTTGGTTACACTAAGTGTTGTTACAAATTAGTTTTAATTTCCGCATTTAGTTTTTAGATTAGCCTTATCACCTATTCACCCCCCCCTCTAGGTGATTTCAACAGTTTCAAACAGATGGTTTATTTAGCCTGACTTTTCTATATATAGTGGTGGCATACCTCCCTGCTCCTGTTCGATCGATCGAAGCTCGACCTAACGACAAAAGGTCCAAACGACCAAATGAGTTTATCTGATGACTTATTAAGCCAAACTCATTGAAGAAGGTTCATGATGCATCCTTTTGCAGAACCTTTCACTGTTTTCACGTTCATATCAAACTGTGGTAACCATCGAATTAAAGATCAAATGAGTTTATCTGATGACTTATCAAGCCAAACTCATTGAAGAAGGTTCGTGATGCATCCTTTTGCAGAACCTTTTCACTGTTTCCATGTTCATATCAAACCGTGGTAACTGATCGAATTAAAAATCAAATGAGTTTATCTGATGACTGATCAAGCCAAACTCATTGAAAAAGGTTCATGACCCATCCTTCTACAGAACCTTTCTAACATAAAACAGAGAGCCCACGAGGAACGATAATCTTTAGATCATGATCTCGCAGAATTCATGTCCATTCCTTTAATCCCCAGCTCACCTACAGGTGAAAACTCAGGAGAGGCATCATGTTACTCAAAATAACGAAAATAATCCAACGCCTCTAACGGCTAAGGATAGAGGAAAATGTTGGCCCTTAAGCCCAACATAAGCCTTCAACAACTCATCATGCTGAGGGGAATAGCATGGCTAGCCCAACTTAAATGGTAGTTGGTAAAGGCATATCAAATCCGTTGACAGGTGAGGATTTGTTAAAAATCCTAAGGGACCTGTTCTCATTTGATTCCTCTCCAAAATCACTTACAATTCTCGTCCATGGAATGGTAAGATCACATAAGAAGATATTCATTTCCCTGACAAAATGACGAGTCAAACCTCTAATGTTAACATTAAACCTCTACTAGTAAGACTCTAACATACTCCCCAGCAGATAAAACCAACATCCCTGCGAATCTGGTCAATATCCCCAGCAAATTAAACTCCATCCTTGTCACGTTAACATTTCACCTCTGACAGGCTGTTTTACAAATCTCATTCTAAACTCCCACGGAGTTCTCTGACATATAATCTTTCATGAGATTCATATTATTAGCTCCCTAGCGAGTCTCAAATAGACTCTCTTTAAAGTCTACTATTCTCCTCTCAGTCCCCAATGGACTTTCTTGGTTGTCACGTCAACAATATACCTCTGACAATTTCTTCTAAATAAAATCCAACGGAGATATTAATTTTCCCATGGAGTTCATAACCAAATCCTATCTTTCCCAGTGGAATTATTTTCTTTACCGTCATGTCCAGCTTGTCACCTCCGAACGGTAAAAATCTCGAGCTTGGTGGCTTCTTAATCAGTTATGTCCATATTACCTCTGACTCAACCGATAACCAAGTCTCATCTTTCAGTCCAGTAGAGACTATCCCTTTACCGTTATGTCCAGTTCACCACCTCTGAACGGCAAGGCTCTGAGTCTAGCAATTTCCAATCGGTTATGTCCATATTACCTCGAACCGATGGGTACCTAGATCACTCTCTCTCTCATGGTACTCCAACTGTCATGTCCAGTCAACTACCTCTGAACAGATGAGTCCATAACTTTATTCTCCTATCCTCTATTAAAGCCGGGAGTTCTTATTGTCATATTAACACTAAACCTCTGAACAACGGTATGTGTTTGATCGAGATTTTACCTGCACGCAAAAATAAATAATATTAGATTTAGAACAAGTTGTGCAAGGTTCTCAATTCTAATCCGCGGTAGCAATGGGCTATGCGGGTCGTGATCCTCCGGGAGGGACTAGCGATGGAAGCTTTGTCAATAAGTTATCTCTAAAGTTTTTATTAATTTAAAGTTAAGTTAGAAAGAAAGAAGAAGTGATATTTACAATGAAAGTGAGGAAAAGAATTTGGAAAGATGGAGATGGTGATCTAAACTAAAGAAAGAAAAGAAAGAAAATTAAACACATACATACCAACCTCTTCAGTCCTGCTTACCTTTGATCCTTTTGCGACGACTTACTTTGTTTTGGAAGGCGTACAAGTATGGCGTATAGGATCGTCCACCTTCGCGATCTACACTACAAAAAAAAAGACTGGCAAGCGACGGCTTGTTCATCTCCATAGGCCATCAAGGGCTCTTCTTCGGCGAAGCAGTCTCGAAGCGATCGGTTCTCATGGTTTGCAAGACATCAGAGAGAATCAATGGAAGAAAACAAGAACAAAAGAACAAAAATAATAAAAGAACAAAACGAACCTCGAGTCGATTTATTTGACAATGGAAGAAAAGCAAAACTTACACCGATTGTCACCCTCAGTACAAGTAGATCTTCTTCCTCCATGAGAATATCCTCTCCTCTCAGTTTACAAAAAAATAAAAATTACAAAAAAGAGAAGAAACCTAAACTAGAAGAAAGCCTAAAAACCCTAATTTTGGCCCTCTGGCTCTGGACGCTCTTCTCAGTTGCACTGCAGGGGTATTTATAGGAGCAGAAGGAGGTAGAGTCCCAACACAACTCTCCCACGAAAACTAGTCCCGGGATAAGGCTGGATTGCCGCAGAAACGCGGCTTGGGCCGCGTTTTCGCGGCCTTATGGTGGCGGCTGGCCACGCGCTTTGGCGCGTGACTTCTCCTGGTCCGTCCATCTGGTCGTTTCCTTCTGGAAGCTGCATCCTGGATCTTAATCTTTGGATTTGGATATAACTTGGGAATCAAGTTACCTAATCTCAAATCTTTTATCCACGAATTTGTGATCTTAAATTCTCCTTCTTTGGCTTTTATCCTCATCTGCAAGTTTTTAGCGTTGAATAGAAGTCTATCCTTCCCTCTTCTTTAATATTTGCAACTTTGGCCCTTGTGTATTTGCAATTTTGACAATTAATATTTGCACTTTTGCACTTGGGCTTGAATATGGGCTTTTGGGCTTCTTTTGAGGCTTTATTCCTTTATTTTAATATTTCGAGGCCTGCACACAATAAATCATAAAATATTAATAAATGTGCAGAATTATATGAATAAATATGAAAATGTGATGGTAAATATAATGATAAAAATGCACTTTTCACTACCAATCACACCCCCACACTTATCTTTTTGCTCGTCCTCGAGTAAAAATCAAAGAGAAAAAGAAAAATTAATCTAACCTAAATCACTTTCTTAGGAATCACGGTTGCACTTAGCACTTGCAACAAGCCGTTAAACCCCTAGGTTACCCTAGAGGACGAGTGTTGTCTCGTGAGGGTTTTCAGCGGATTACACCCACAAAATCCATAAAAAGAAAATATTTGAAATACTTTTGCAAAGACTAAGTAGTCTATAAGTTTTAGGATTATCATTTTTATTCATTCTTAGACTTAGTCTTTATAAAGTAAATTGTTTTCATTTTTAAGTAAGGATCAAAATTGAATTTTGTGTATAGTCTTTTTCGTTACCAAAAATCATATGCATCCTTATGAATTTTTACTAGGAATTCCTTAACTTGGACTCTCATGCCTCTATATATTTTTTTTTTAATATGTATAACTCATCTAATTTTCTTTCGTGTAAGCATCAAGGCTTCTTGAGGCCCTCATACATAACTAATTGACTATTAGATGTGTTAGTACATATAAAAGTAATTTTTCTTAGTTTAGGCTTTCTAATCCACCCATGTAGCGAACTTAAAGTCGGTGGCTCCCAAACCGGTCGGCTTTAGGGCACCGGGTGAGAAAACACCCCACGGACTCAAATTCGAGTGAACTAGGCCACAAAACTAAGGACTTATTTATAAACTCACCTTTAGGCGTGAATACTTATGCTTCTTGAGGCACATGTATCCAACTTAATTAGTGATTTTTTTTATTTATTTTTTTTATGAGGCACAAGGGTCTTTGTCTTAGAATCCTAGATATGCATTAGGTATGCATATTTCATTAAGGTAAAAATTAAGACTAACTACTTATTCAATTTTTCCTCCTATACCTAAAAATTCAACAATTTATTTATTTTGACCAAGTTTTTAGAAATCCTAATCATGATTTTCCTAATTCTTAAGACTAACTTAGATTTCTTTCAAAAGATAAGTCAAAATATTGTCCTTTTTATAATAATTTTTTTTTATATTAGCAAATTTTTGGTTAGTTTCTAACTATGTTAGTATGTTAGTAAAGCCCACCCCCACACTTATCTCATGCATTGTCCTCAATGTATGAATGAATGCATATATGCATGAAAAAGAACAAGGGAAGGCAGAAGTTACCTTAAAGTGGTGGTTCTGGTGGTGGTCTAATTG
Organism: Agave tequilana; assembly: GCA_038442645.1. NCBI lineage: Eukaryota > Viridiplantae > Streptophyta > Magnoliopsida > Asparagales > Asparagaceae > Agave > Agave tequilana. The sequence goes on from JAVJIF010034699.1 coordinate 26,343, forward strand.
GTCCACGAAATGCGGCCCAATCTACTTTTTGTGGAATTCGGAGGAACCCACCAGAAATTTTTCTTATATAACCCACTACAATGTATGTATGATTATTTTTAAACAAGTCCACCCCATCAAATTTCCAAATTTCATAAAAAATTTCAGAGTCAATTGTATCAACCGCCTTGTCCCAGAATGGAGTGTGAAAAGATGGAATGATTGACTTGGACATCATAGGTACAGGAACGAATACCGACTCAGGAAAGAAACTTAAATCAAGTTAGGGTTCAGGAGTCGGGCTAAGTTTAGGAAGTGGGTCCAAATCAATAAGTTGAAGCTCAAGTCCACAATAATCTTCCCACAATGGAATGTGACTTAATATTAGTGATTCAAGTTCAGGAATGATAGGTGTGGGAATCAAGACTGACTCTAAAAGATTACCTAAGTCGGGTAACAAAACAGGAGTCAACAATGATTCGGGAATTTGAACTTGATCACAGATTTGAGAATCTAGGTCACATATCTCATTGAGCTCAATATTGTAAAAATGAGAACTTGCCAATTTATCCATGGGACTTTCAAAATTGCAAAATTGGTCAAGTTCAATATGATCATAAAAAATGGGTGATTCAATTTCATGATGAATTGGAACAGGATCCAATGTTGACTCGGAAAAAGTGAAATCAGGTGGAGACACCGGAGTCATTATTGAATCAGGAAGCAAAATTGAATCATCAAGTTGGGGTTCATGATCATATTCATGCTCAAGATCTATTTCAGGAAAGGAAAAACTTGCCAAACTATCAAAATTTGGAGTTTCGGCAAGTTCAAATGATGGTACTGAAGTAGAATCTTGTTGTCCAAAGCAACATGGTTCGTCGGCTCTAAGAGGGTGGTCAGCGAAAGCAGAATTGGCCGGACGGTGAGAACGTAAAGATTGAACCATCAGATCTATTTCATGATCACGGGCTAATCTAGCCTGAGTCATGACTGCAAGCATCCTTTCATAGTCGATAGGTGCATCATTTTGTGATTGGACTTGTAAAGAGGAAGTGTAATCATGATGAAGTTGTGAGTCGGTGGACTCACGCATAATCATGTCTACGATTGATGGTAATTGTTGCTTGGACTCATGCATACTCATCATTTCCTGGATAGATGGTAGTCTATTCTGACTGGGTGGATCTGAGTATGAATCTTGGAAATATTGTGGACAAGGTGGAGATGGAGGACAAGTCGGTTGAAAATTGGACTCGGGGAAGCGAAACCTCATGAACTCTGTGAAGAGTTGAAACTATTATGGAAATTATGGTTATAAGATGGGGGGTATGGGTTATATTCATTCGGATAAGACCATTCCGGCACACTAGGTTGGTCAAAGTTGTGATATGCCGGGTTGGTAATATCCGAAAAATAGTTAGGTGTGTAATATGGATTAAAATTGGAAAAATTATTATTATATGCCATATCACACACAAAAGAAAAAGAAAACAAACAAATAAACAAACAAAAAGAAGAAAAAAAATTCTAACCTAAGTTAGGGTAGACCTATGACCTAGACGATTCCTAACTGGTTAGACTGTCCACGGGAGGTAGGGTGCAGACTTTGACCACAAGTTAATCAGCCAGGTCAGGGCAAGAGTGGTGGGAGGTTTTCCGTCAAAGACGTTCCTTAATTAAATAACCACCAATCTTCGGGCTTTCGGCCCTCAATCCCTTTCCTAGATACTGATTTGGCAGGAGTCAACTTCCAGCACTGTTCCCCCTTAGGATAATCTCCTAATTGAGTCCGAGATGTCCCTAGGGCCAACGTTTACTAATTTTAAGTTACGCTTGGGTTAGTGAGTGCTTGGGATATGATTTTTGGGCTAAGGAAGGGTGATGAAATCCCCACCTTATCTTGTTAATGGGTTATGCCCTTAAAATAAATTTGTGCAAGTGTACAAAATATGTAAATAAGATTCACTCAAAGCATCAACCAAGAGATGAGTCCTATTCTACATGCAATGCGAACGTACCTTACTCCAGCACTCTTCAACAGTAAAAATAAAGGAATTGAAAAGACACGTGCCTAATATGCAAACGTCTAATCAATTTTTATCTTTAACAACAAGTATTTTACTGTTGATTAATTAGTAGTAAGCAGGGTTATCACAGAACAAAGTTTAACAGGGCAGTAGACAGATATTGCAATTTGTAGCAACCTGCAAAAAGATGGATCAGTAGGGAACTACTCAGGCCGCGGTTTCGCGGCAATTGCCGCGTTTCCGCGGCTCTGAAGTAGGCTCTTGTGCTCTGCCTTCGAGGGTAGAGGCATAGAGTTGCTATATGTCCACTTCTGCTGTCAGTTTCCCTGTTCTCCAAACTTGCAAACAGAAAGAATAAAAGAATTAGTTAAAAAATTTTATATTTTTAGAGAAAAACTTATCGTCCCTCCCCGGCAACGGCGCCAATTGTTTAATCGAGATTTTACCTGCACGCAAAAATAAATAATATTAGATTTAGAACAAGTTGTGCAAGGTTCTCAATTCTAATCCGCGGTAGCAATGGGCTATGCGGGTCGTGATCCTCTGGGAGGGACTAGCGATGGAAGCTTTGTCAATAAGTTATCTCTAAAGTTTTTATTAATTTAAAGTTAAGTTAGAAAGAAAGAAGAAGTGATATTTACAATGAAAGTGAGGAAAAGAATTTGGAAAGATGGAGATGGTGATCTAAACTAAAGAAAGAAATTAAACAAATACATACCAACCTCTTCAGTCCTGCTTACCTTTGATCCTTTTACGACGACTTACTTTGTTTTGGAAGGCGTACAAGTATGGCGTATAGGATCGTCCACCTTCGCGATCTACACTACAAAAATAAAAGACTGGCAAGCGACGGCTTGTTCATCTCCATAGGCCATCAAGGGCTCTTCTTCGGCGAAGCAGTCTCGAAGCGATCGGTTCTCACGGTTTGCAAGACATCAGAGAGAATCAATGGAAGAAAACAAGAACAAAAGAACAAAAATAATAAAAGAACAAAATGAACCTCGAGTCGATTTATTTAACAATGGAAGAAAAGCAAAACTTACACCGATTGTCACCCTCAGTACAAGTAGATCTTCTTCCTCCATGAGAACATCCTCTCCTCTCAGTTTACAAAAAAATAAAACTTACAAAAAAGAGAAGAAAACCTAAACTAGAAGAAAGCCTAAAAACCCTAATTTTGGCCCTCTGGCTCTGGACGCTCTTCTTGGTTGCACTGCAGGGGTTTTTATAGGAGCAGAAGGAGGTAGAGTCCCAACACAACTCTCCCACGAAAACTAGTCCTGGGATAAGACTGGATTGCCACGGAAACGCGGCTTGGGCCGCGTTTCCGCGGCCTTATGGTGGCGGCTGGCCACGCGCTTTGGCGCGTGGCTTATCCTGGTCCGTCCATCTGGTCGTTTCCTTCTGGAAGCTGCATCCTGGCTCTTAATCTTTGGATTTGGATATAACTTGGGAATCAAGTTACCTAGATCCCAAATCTTTTATCCACGAATTTGTGATCTTAAATTCTCCTTCTTTGACTTTTATCCTCATCTACAAGTTTTTAGGGTTGAATAGAAGTCTATCCTTCCCTCTTCTTTAATATTTGCAACTTTGGCCCTTGTGTATTTGCAATTTTGACAATTAATATTTGCACTTTTGCACTTGGGCTTGAATATGGGCTTTTGGGCTTCTTTTGAGGCTTTATTCCTTTATTTTAATATTTCGAGGCCTGCACACAATAAATCATAAAATATTAATAAATGTGCAGAATTATATGAATAAATATGAAAATGTGATGGTAAATATAATGATAAAAATGCACTTTTCACTACCAATCAGTATGCAAGCCTGAGACCCCTCAATTGATTATGTCCAGTCAACCACATCTGAACCAATGGGAGTCCAGATTCAACCCACCTCTGCAGTCCCTTGTGAACTAGCTGCCAAGTTAATACTACTACCTCTAGTAGCAGATCTGAAGTTTAGTGTGTCCTAGTCTATCATATCTACTTTATCACCTTAGAATAAACGAGTCCCTAAAATCGAGTTCATCTCCACTTCGTCTATCATGTCCAGTTTATCACCTCTGAATGACAAAATTTTGACCAATCATGTCTAGTTTGTCACTTTCAACTGGCAAATCCTAGGCTTCATTTGTCTTAGTTTAGTAGGAACTATCATAGGTTGTGGTGTCTAATTCATCATGACCTATCCGTAAATCTGATAGTCTTTAATCTGTTATGTTAATGTTTACCTCTGAACAGTAAAGACCATCAAATTCACTTTGTCCTATTTTTATCCCAACAGGGTTTGAATCGTGTCATTTCTTATTGGTGATAATCCATCAAATGACTAATTCTATCATGTTCAATTTATTACCTCTGAATAGATTAGTTATACCGTTATGTCCTTTCTTTTGAGGATTGTAATATAACTTGGAAGTAAGTATTGCAAACTCAAAAGATAAAACAAGCAGGAAATACAATAGAAGAGTCAAATAAAATTACTTTTTATTGATTCAAAAAGGGAGATACATGGATTACAAGGTATGAGGGTGCTTCGTAAGACTTGATCCGTTCTTCAAGGATGGCCAGCTTATTCTTCCTCTCCAAGCAGCTCTGATGAATGCCCGCGATCTCAACTCGGCCTTATTAAAGTTCGCTGTCTGGGACAGGCGAGCCTCAATTTCAGCTAAAGTTGCTCTCTGTGCTAGCTCATACTGCAGGACTTCATCATTTTGGGCCTTGAGCTGCTCTATCCGAGCGATCTCCTCAAGACGCACCGGTTCAGCTTTGGACAGAAGAAGATTGGCTCTCTTGATCATCTCCTTAGCCTTCTCAATCTTATCCTCAGCGTCGAGAAGAGCACTATTAGAAGCATAAATAGCATCTCCAATTTCTACTCTCCTTGTCTCTAAGAATTTTAAATCTGAAGATATTGCCTTAGCTGTTTCTTGTGCTGCAAGATGAGCTTCGCGCATTTGAGCAGTAAGGCGTTCAAGCTGTTCATTAACTGAGGAGTTCAAATCTGAATTGTTGAGGTAACACCACTCGCCCGCGTCCCTCTCAAGCCTTTCCACTAGAAGCTCCAATGCAGCAGCCTGGTCATCCCCTCCAAAGTCTCGGATGCTTTCAATATTGCGAGAGAGGACCACCTTTAGAGCAGAAATGAGGTAGTCGAGCCCTTCAAGACCAAAGCAACGAATCGCTTTAAGCTCTTGTAGAAGCTGTCAACTATCTCAGTCACAAATTCTTGCTCAGCTTCAATTACTCCCGGTGAACGAGTAGTCCCCGAAGACAAATCTTCCACTGGTTTCACGGTCATAATAGTGGAGGAAGTGGCAGAAACACTGGCAGGAGAAGGACGAGGAATTGTCGGTGATCGAGGAGGAGTCTTCACTGAAACTAACACACTGGCCACGATGGAAGTAGGGCTGGCGACTACTTCATGAAGAACTGGCTCAATGACTAGAGTCGGAGACGTAGGGTTGGTAATTATCCTTAGCCCAGTGGTTGCTAGGGTTGGCAGCGTCAAAGAAACCAACGGCATCTCACCTTTCGATTCAGCTGGGAGTGAGATTGGCTCTGTAGCCACCGTCTCCTCAGCCTCTTTAACTCCGCCGGCAGGCTTAGGCTGATAAGATGGCAGGTCGTGATACAAGACATCCAACTCGACAACGTCCGTTGCGGCTGAAGTACTTGCCTCACCCCTGATTCCCTCAGAAAGATCAGCTGGTTCCCTTGAAGTCGATGCACCCAAAGGCGGAGCACTTGTAAAAAGACGTTGAAACAAGACATAACAAATATCAAGAGACAATTGTTTATAAGAGATCAAAGTATTACCAAGAGGCGATACCGCCTCAACTGCCACAGCCGCAGTCTCTCTCCGGACTTCCTCGATGGCAGCGCTAATTCCGCTGGGCTCCATAGAAAAGATTTTGGCAGTTGTAGGAGGGACGTCCGACTCACCCTCGCTCGCCAAAGTCTCTATGGTCTATCATATAGAACTTGAGGCCATTGGACTCTCTTTCGAGGTCCCAGCACCCGAAGGACCGACATCAGCCACGTCACCTCCGAAATCTTGTGAGATGACGAAGTAGCTAGCCTCGTCACCTTCCTTATAAGTAAACAGAGGATCATAATAATCTCCCTGTTCTCCTGCAGCCTCAGCTTCTGGTTCTCTTGCAGTCTCGGTTCCTGAATCATAGGATAAATAAATGAGTTATACGAAATATATAAGTACATGTCAAAAAAAAATGAATGAAACTGGTCTTACCAGGGAATAGCTTTATCAGTCGTCTGCTTTTGCGCCGATAGTTTAATAACTAACGGAGCAGAAGGAGGAGGCACTGCAGCTAATTCTCCCTCTGCAATAACAGTGGGAGTGTAGTGACGAGACTTCTTCACCACCCTCTTCCTACGGGATCCACCTTGCCGCTTTCGTTTGAAGTGGACATCAGGATCTTCCTCCTCCACCTCTTCCACCTCCACGTCTTCCATAGGGGCTGTGCCTGCCCCACCAAGAGCATCTGGTGGAATCTCAGCGCCTGTGACTCCTTCAAAGTGGGGACTTTTCGCTTCCGAAGCTTCACTATCGGCAGTGGCGACGAACTCCGGGAGGCGTGGCACCCAGACCCTTTTGCCCTCACCCTTCTCGGTGACTTTCCACTTCAGCCGCTAAGAGATCAACTTCACACCAAAAGAGTTAACAAAAAATTCGGTTGGTGTGGAGTTTGAAGTTCTATACCATTGACAAAACCTCAAAGTCATCAATAGGTTTGAGGTCCTCAACGGCATGCACAACCATGCCTCAGTACAGCCAGCGATGAAGAACCGCCAGGCGCGAGCACCATCAATGAGGCTCCCCGTGAAGGCCAGGTTGGTGTTCGGTTTACTAACATAGAGTTGGAAATACCCGAACTGACGAGCAAATCGACTCGGGACATAAGGCTCCAAATAGCAGGTATCCCCGCTCTTGTATACCAGATGAGATGGCTGGATGCTAACCAGCCATTCAAAGATCCACCGGCTCAGCGACGTCTTCCCATCTCCCACATCCTTGAATTCTTCGCCATAGCCCGCATCGCGAATATAGAGGAAGCACCGGAAGAGACTATAGACGTCGTACCGACACAGCAGCTTGCGGACCGCGGCCACATAAGCCTGTAACCATGAAGATCCCTCAAAATTGGCGGAGATGTGCCATTCGGACACCCTCTGGAGGCTCTTCACCAGCTTGAATAATAGCTTGACAGTGAAGAGCGAACCATGCCATCAAATAGGTATATGGCAAGCCGATCCTGGGGTTTGGTCTGTCACGGAGCAAAATCGTACCCTTCCCCCTTTTCATCATTGGTGGCCTGCAGAAAGCCTCTGTCAATGCATGAAGACCCCACTGAATACAACACACCATTACCGGGAGAAGTCCAAGGGAGCGACCGTGGACTAGATGAACGGCCGGCAATAAGACAGTCAGAAGAACAACGTCGCTAGAAGGAGATGGCACTACACATCTCTTCAACCAAACTGATAAAAACCTAGCCAGAAGTGCTTTCCAGGACATCGGTCGACGGACCTGATGATGAAAACTCCTGAGAATGTCACCCTTCTCATAGATACTGATTGAGAATTTAAGAATTTGTGAATAAAAAGAATGAAATGTAGATTTCTTAGTCTCAATGCGAATCCGCTGTAGCAAGGGCTCAAGCGGGTCGTGATCCTCAGGGAAGGATGCGATGCAAGCTTTTCGACCCGATTCCTCTGTATCTTCAAAATAAGAGAAAAGAGATTAGATTTGAGATATATGATATGAAAGATGTGGTTTTGCTGATCTTCTACCACAACCCTATTGCAAGTTAAGGAGATTGATCATCATATTGAGATGTAAGTAATCACCCTAGGTTATTATGAATAATTCAAGCAAGAGAAACCAATGCAAGATTCTAACTAAGTTACATTATTAAAAACTAAACTATGGTCCAACCTAACATCTAGGTACATCTTAAGAGAAGAATAATCTTAAATTTAGGCTGTCCTAGTTTTTAAGTTTGAAGTCATGAAGAGTCTTTTAAATATGCAACCTAGATTAAGAAGTCTAGTTATCTGTTTAATCTTCAAGAAAAGTAATTATTAAACCTAGGGTTTCTAGAGATGGTCATCAATCCGATCGAAGCTTAACTGCTCTAGGATTGCTTTAAGAATCTCAGCAAACCACTAGAGGAAATTAGTTCATCATTTTTTTATCTTTTCAATTTATTTATTTATTTTTTTATGTTGTTTAATAAGAAAGATTGCAAAGAAGCAAAGAAAAAGAAAACCAGAACAGATCACAGAGAATAAAAATAACTCAAAAGATAATGAAAGAAATGGGAAAAAGGTAACCTTTATTGCAGAATAATCCTCCAATTACAAAGCTCCTTCTTCTCCACAACGTGCATGAAATGAAAATTACAATCTTGCAGAAATTTAAAGAACAATGGCTAAAAGAAAACCCTAATAGTCTCTGGATGCCCTGTACGTTGCACTGCAGGGGGTATTTATAGGTGCAGAAGGGAGAAGAGTCCTGGATAAACCTGTACACGAAATCTGGTACGTGATCTCATCTAAACTGCCGCAGAAAAACGGCTTGGGCCGCGTTTCTGCGGCTCTCTGGTGTCGGTTGGCCACGCGCTTTGGCGCGTGGTCTCTCCTGATCCATCCATCTGGGCGTTTGTTTCTGGAAGGTTGATCCTGACTCTTTATCTTAGGATTTCGAGATAACTTAGAAATCAAGTTACCTTGATCTCAAATATCCCAAATCTTTTATCCACGAATTTTCTTATCTTTGCACTCTCTTCTTTGACTTTTATCCTCATCCTGCAAGTGTTTAGGGTTGGATAGAAGTCTATCCTTCTCTCTTCTTTAATATTTGCAACTTTAGCCCTTGTGTATTTGCGCTTTTGACATTTGGTATTTGCACTTTTGCACTTGGGCTTTGAATGTGGGCTTTTGGGCTCTTTTTAGGCTTTAATTCTTCCTTTTTATTATTTCGAGGCCTGCACACAATAAATTACATAATATTAATAAATGTGCAGAATTAAATGAATAAATATGAAAATGTGATGGTAAATGTTATGATAAAAATGCATTTTTCACCACCAATCACACCCCCACACTTATCTTTTTGCTCGTCCTCGAGTAAAAACAAAGAAAAAGAAAAAGAAAATCTAATCTAACTAACTCACTTTCGTAGGAATCACGGTTGCACTTAGCATGTGCAACAAGCCGTTAAACCTCTAGGTTACCCTAGAGGACGAGTGTTGTCTCATGAGGGTTTTCAGCGGATTACACCCACAAAATCCATAAAAAGGAGAATATTCGAATTATATTTGAAGAGACTAAGTAGTCTATAAGTTTTAGGATTATCATTTTTATTCATTCTTAAACTTAGTCTTAATAAAGTGAATTGTTATTTATTTTAGGTAAGGATCAAAATTGAATGTTTGTATAGTCTTTTTCGTTACCAAAATCATATGCATCCTTATGAATTTTTACTAGGAATTCCTTAACTTGGACTCTCATGCCTCTTTATTATTTTTATAACATCATCTAATTTTCTTTCGTATAAGTATCAAGGCTTCTTGAGGCCCTCATACCTAACTAATTGACTATTAGATGTGTAAAAAAAAATTTTTTGGCATGTATAACTCATCTAGTTTTCTTTCGTGTAAGTATCAAAGCTTCTTGAGGCCCTCATACCTAACTAATTGACTATTAGATGTGTTAATACATGTATAATATTTCTTTAGTTTAGGCTTTCTAATCCACCCATATAGCGAACTTAAAGTCGATGACTCCCAAACCGGTCGGTCTTAGGGCACCAGGTGAGAAAACACCCCGCGGACTCAAATTCGAGTGAACTCGGCCACAAAACTAAGGATTTTATTTATTAACTCACCTTTAGGCGTGAATACTTATGCTTCATGAGGCACATGTATCCAGCTTAATTAGTGATTGATTTTTTTATATATATATATATATGAGGCACAAGGTCTTTGTCTTAGAATCCTAGATATGTACTAGGAATGCACATTTCATTAAGGTAAAAATTAAGACTAACTAATTATTCAATTTCTCCTCCTATACCTAAAAATTCAACAATTTATTTATTTTGACCAAGTTTTTAGAAATCCTAATCATGATTTTCCTAATCCTTAAAACTAACTTAGGTTTCTTTCAAAAAATAAGTCAAAATACTGTCCTTTTTATAAAAAAAAAAATTTTTTTAAAATTTTTTAATTTTTTTTTTTTTAGAAATGTTAGAACAAATAAAGAGAAATTTTTTTTTATTTTATTAATTAATCTTTTCTATGTTAGTAAACCCTCCCCCACACTTATCTCATGCATTGTCCTCAATGTATGAAATGCATGAATGCATGAAGAAAAATGTAAAGAGAGGCAAAGAATAATAGTATACCATAATATGTACAACACATGTATCACTCTCACCTAGAGCTGCTTAGGATTCATCCCTCTAGCTCGTTTCCCATCATTCCAATGGGTTCTCTTTATAAGGCACAATGGGGAGACCAACATTTTTGTTTTAACTTTCTCTCCCCCCAGTTTCATCTTCTTTAGGCTCTTCCTCATCATATGTCCACCTCCATTATTCAAAAATTCATCACACCTTTCAGTTGGAACTTCCTTGCCGAGAAATTCTAGCTCAGTTCCGTACATCTCCTCAAAACTTAAATCAACACTTTTCCCTGGAAGTGAATAATTAACCAACATCTCCTTAATCGGTGTATCTAAACACAGGAGTTCTTCTTCAAAGAGACTTTCGAAAGTTAAGTCAATCGGAGTTTCTTGAACTATATTCTCATGCGATATTTTAGTGCTTGGCTCTTTGAAGATACTTAGATCAAATCTTCGTTTTTTAAAGGGAACTTTAAAATTATAATCCTCAACATGTGTCATCTTATCACTAAAATCGCACTTATCCTCAAATAACTTGTCAAGAAATAGAGACTCATTTTCACTTTCTTTTTCACAAATGTTCTCAATGAAGTTCACCTCAAATGTTTGGTCTTTTATCTTACGAGATTGGTTTTCCAGGTTGAAGACATTGACCTCTTTAGTCATGTTTCCAAAGGTCAACCTCATGGATCCATTCCTACAATTTATGATTGCATTTGCAGTTGCAAGGAACGGACGCCCTAGGATAATGAGAGTTTGAGACCGAAGAGTGGATACAGGTTCGGTCTCCAGAACAACAAAATCTACTGGGTAGATAAACTCCCCAACTCGGATGAGTACATCGGTAATTTCTCCTTTGGGAATTTTGACGGATCGGTCAGCTAATTGGATTGTAACCTTAGTCGGACTAAGCTCGCCTAACCCAAGTTGTTGGTAGACTGAGAAGGGGAGTAATTTGATACTTGCTCCCAAATCAAGAAGTGCATGCTTAATTGCAGTTTGACCTATTGTGCAAGAGATGGTGGGGCAACCAGGGTCCTTATACTTGACAGGGATCTGGTTGGACAATAGCTCACTAATGTTAGTGGCTAGAAAAACTTTCTTGGGCACATTAGTCTTTCTCTTCTTTGTGCACATGTCCTTAATAAACTTAGCATACTTAGGGACTTGTTGGATTGCATCAAGAAGAGGTATATTAATCTTGACTTGATTAAAAATCTCGCGTACCTTATCCATTTGTGCACATTGCTTATCTTTAAGCCTATTTGGGTAGGGTGCGATGGGCTTGTGCATATTTTTGGCTGACTTGTCTTTTTTTGTGTTGTTGGCATCAAGTTGAGATGGAGTGGGATCAGGCAAGCTGAATGCTTGTTTGGAACTTGATGGTGTTGATACTTGGTTATCAACTTGTTTTCCCGATCGCAATGTATGAATCGCATTGCACTGACTCATATGATTCTCTTCAGCCAAGTGAGCTTGACTAGAGTTCCTAGGGTTTGGGAATGGTTGACTAGGTAGAGTACCCTTTTGCCTTTCTTGCTGATTCATTTGCATCTCTATCCTAGTCAAAACTTGAGCCAGCGTGTCATTGCTTTTAACGAGAGTATCCACCTTTCTTTCCATATTGGAGAGCCTTGATTCCATTTGTGAATATTGGAAAGAGGGTGGAGGATTTTGATAGGGCGGATTTTGGAAATTGTTGGAGAATTTGGGCCTAGTTTGATCATTGTTACTTTGGCCCCATGACAAATTGGGATGGTTTCTCCAACCGGGATTGTAAGTGGGCGAATATGGATTGTTGGCGGGCGAATTGTTGGCGGGCCTTGTGAAGGCCGCACTCATATGTTCGGGCAAGCTTTGATGCGCGATAAAGACAGGACATTCCTCGAACACATGGTTCATATCTTGACAATAAGTACAGCCCACCGAAGATGTTGGGCTGACTTGGTTCACAGAGACTGGTTCTTTAGTTTCAAGAGCCTCTAGTCTTCGCATTACAGCAGCTAACTTAGCATCGGTTGCTATGTTGGTCTCAATGGAATGGATACCTCCTTTAGAAGAAGTAGGGTCATTAGTCCTAAATTTTTCCGGAGTTGGTTCCCATTGGATGGTATTATCAGCTAATTCTTCATATAATAACCATCCTTCAGTTTCGTCCTTTTTCAGAAATCCTCCTTGGCACATGGATTCTAACAGCGTTTTAGTTTGATATTCTAATCCATCATATAGAACTTAGCAAAGTCGCCATTTCGCTATCCCATGGTGAGGGCATTGGGCAAGGAGGTCCTTAAAACGTTCGAAATACTTCCAAAAAGGTTCATTGGCTGTTTGCTTAAACTGTAAGATGTTCTTCCTAATCAGTGCAGTCTTGTGGACGGGATAAAATTTTTTTAAGAATGCCTTAACAAAATTATCCCACGAAGATATTGAACCGGCCTCTAGACTGTAGAGCCATTTCTTTGCTAAATCCTTCAAAGCAAAGGGGACAAACCTAAGTTTGATGTCATCTTTTCCTAACTTAGGAATATTCATCATGAGACATACTTCCTCAAATTCCCTTATGAAGAAGTATGCATCCTCGGAGTCAAGTCCATGAAATTTCGGAAGGGTGTTGATGTATTGTGGCTTAAGCTCAAATGGGTCAACACCTTCATCGTTAAGCTTGATGCAAGAAGGAAGAGAGGTCCTAATAGGATAGAACCTATCTTGGAGTGATATTGGTTGTGTCATGTGTGAGTCGGGCTTTTGCTCGGGTGGTGAACTAGTTCTAGTTAGCCTGGATGTAAGAGGGTCTCTCGACCAAGCGGACATGCACAATCAGCAAACAAGTTCACCCAATGAATCAAATAAAAAAAATCAAAAATTCTAATCTAGGGTAAGCCTTGACCTAGACGACTCCTAACTTTAGACTGTCCTTAGGAGGTCTATTGTCGATGTTAACCACAAGCTAATCGGCCAGGCAGGTGGCAAGACCGGTGGGAGGTTTTCCGTCAGAGACGTTCCTTAATTAAATAACCACCGTTCTTCGGGCTTTCGGCCCTCAATCCCCTGCCTAGACACCGATTTGATAAGAGTTAATTTCGAACAATTTTCCTCCTTAGGTCAATCTCCTATTGAGTCCGAGTTAACCTAGGGCCAACGTTTAGTCAAATTTTACTTAAGGTTAGGGTTGTGAGTGTGGCGGATATGATTTGTGGGCCAAGGAAGGGTGATGAAATCCCCACCTTATCTTGTTTATGGGTTATGCCCTTAAGATATTTTTGTGTACGTGTAAAGCAGTAGAAAAGTAATCACTCAAAAAGCAGTAAACAGCCAAGAGTGTTTCCTAATCTATATGCAATGCAGACGTACCTTGTCGCCAGCACTCTTCAACAGAATTAAAAAATTAAAATAGACACATGCCCTAAATGCAAGAGTCTAATCTTTTTTTTTATTATTATCAACAAATGGGTTAATGTTATTAATTAGCAGTTGCAGAGTGATCACAGAGAAATTTAATCACAGCAGTAAGCAATATTTGCAATGCAAAGCAACCTGCAAAAAATTTGATGAGTAGTGAACTACTCTTGCCGCGGAAATGCGGCTATTGCCGCGGAACCGCGGCAAAGGAGTAGGCTCTGATGCTCTGCCTTCGAGGGCAGAGGCACAGAGTTGCTATGTGTCCTTGCTGCTTTGTTTTCCTGTTCTCTGTATCTGCAAACAGAAAGAATAAAAAATAATTAGATTGAGGAAATCGTGCCGTTCCTTCCCCGGCAACGGCGCCAAAATTTGATTGAGAATTTAAGAATTTGTGAATAAAAAGAATGAAATGTAGATTTCTTAGTCTCAATGCGAATCTGCTGTAGCAAGGGCTCAAGCGGGTCGTGATCCTCAGGGAAGGATGCGATGCAAGCTTTTCGACCCGATTCCTCTGTATCTTCAAAATAAGAGAAAAGAGATTAGATTTGAGATATATGATATGAAAGATGTGATTTTGCTGATCTTCTACCACAACCCTATTGCAAGTTAAGGAGATTGATCATCATATTGAGATGTAAGTAATTCACCCTAGGTTATTATGAATAATTCAAGCAAGAGAAACCAATGCAAGATTCTAACTAAGTTACATTATTAAAAACTAAACTATGGTCCAACCTAACATCTAGGTACAGCTTAAGAGAAGAATAATCTTAAATTTAGGATGTCCTAGTTTTTAAGTTTGAAGTCATGAAGAGTCTTTTAAATATGCAACCTAGATTAAGAAGTCTAGTTATCTGTTTAATCTTCAAGAAAAGTAATTATTAAACCTAGGGTTTCTAGAGATGGTCATCAATCCGATCAAAACTTAACTGCTCTAGGGTTGCTTTAAGAATCTCAGCAAACCACTAGAGGAAATTAGTTCATCATTTTTTTTATCTTTTCAATTTATTTATTTATTTTTTTATGTTGTTTAATAAGAAAGATTGCAAAGAAGCAAAGAAAAAGAAAACCAGAACAGATCACAGAGAATAAAAATAACTCAAAAGATAATGAAAGAAATGGGAAAAAGGTAACCTTTATTGCAGAATAATCCTCCAATTACAAAGCTCCTTCTTCTCCACAACGTGCATGAAATGAAAATTACAATCTTGCAGAAATTTAAAGAACAATGGCTAAAAGAAAACCCTAATAGTCTCTGGATGCCCTGTACGTTGCACTGCAGGGGGTATTTATAGGTGCAGAAGGGAGAAGAGTCCTGGATAAACCTGTACACGAAATCTGGTACGTGATCTCATCAAACTGCCGCAGAAACGCGGCTTGGGCCGCGTTTCTGCGGCTCTCTGGTGTCGGTTGGCCACGCGCTTTGGCGCGTGGTCTCTCCTGATCCATCCATCTGGGCGTTTGTTTCTGGAAGGTTGATCCTGGCTCTTTATCTTAGGATTTTGAGATAACTTAGAAATCAAGTTACCTTGATCTCAAATATCCCAAATCTTTTATCTACGAATTTTCTTATCTTTGCACTCTCTTCTTTGGCTTTTATCCTCATCCTGCAAGTGTTTAGGGTTGGATAGAAGTCTATCCTTCCCTCTTCTTTAATATTTGCAACTTTAGCCCTTGTGTATTTGCGCTTTTGACATTTGGTATTTGCACTTTTGCACTTGGGCTTTGAATGTGGGCTTTTGGGCTCTTTTTAGGCTTTAATTCTTCCTTTTTGTTATTTCGAGGCATGCACACAATAAATTACATAATATTAATAAATGTGCAGAATTAAATGAATAAATATGAAAATGTGATGGTAAATGTTATGATAAAAATGCATTTTTCACTACCAATCAGATACCATCATCTTCTTCCAAGACTATATCTCGCTGAGAATGTTCTTGCATTCTCCGAAAAATGTCCTCGTCTGCAACCCCGCAGTGAGCTGCTTCAAGAGCATCTTCTAGGTTGAGGAACAAATAATTCCCCCAGCTCTTCGAACTGCTCGAAGCTCCCTTATAACTCCCATGCATACTCGAGCAGCTGTAAAAATGGCACATCAATTCTCGATAGGTCTCGAATAGGCAGGGTCCTGTTTCTCCAAAAGTGCCAATTCAGCTTCGTATGGGAAGTATTCTTCATAGGGGAGAGACCCAAGTGGTAGAGCAGAGACTTCCCACATCTCGTGCAAGGCCATACCCAGTTCCCTATAGGGTTAAAGAAAGTCCCTCTAGCAGGACAATATAATTCAAATATGGCATAGAAATTCGCTACGATCATTTGAATATCATAGCAGGTTGCTCTGACAGCCTCATAAAGTCCCAGCCTCCTTAAATCCTCCTCAAAGTGGGCCAAGACATATAGGGTCAAATCCCTCCACCAGGCCTTGGGAGGATGAATCCAGCCTGGGGTCCTGAAATTAGTTGCTGGATAGTTACTGTGGACTTTGAAGAACTGATTTCCAAAGGTTTGAGCCATAGCGGGATTTTCTCCCACCGGGATGTCTTAGAGAACGTTTCCAGGATGAAAACCAAATATGCAGCGAGGAGGACCTGCCCTTGTATAATCGGGAGACGTGCTATCAATTTACCCACATGAATGGAGTCAGTGGTCTGAGTCACTTGCCACTTCATCTTTCGAGACCTCGTCACGCACTGAAAGAAAGACAGCGGGAAATGACGCTTGCTAGATGGGAGGTAATACTTCTCACCATCCAGATTGAAAATCCACTGCCCTTCCCCGGCCAGCAGCTGATGATCGATATCAGGCACTGTATCCCCAAACATGAAGCGGGGCTTTCGGTAAATCTTTCGATCACAATCCTCAAGGGGAGCAGTAGTCAAGATGCTCCTCATGGTACCCTAATCTCCGACGTAGACCAGGGCATCCCGGCCAGGAGCGCTCCGCTCGCTGAATAATGAGGCTTGCCCCTGAAATTGCAAGCTAACATTCTCATCCAGTCCCCTGGCTGTTCCAAAGAGGTTGTTCAAAGGTCCTGGAGTATAGTGCACTGCAAAGCAAGAAGAAACTATATTAGTCCATTAGTCAAAGAAAAAGAAAGCTAAAGCAAAAAGAAAATTGCTAAGGTATAGCTTCGCTCTCCGAGCGAAACTAGCCTAGTGATTGCACACATTTATTATATTATTCTTTATTATATTTTCACATTTATCATATATTAAATTTGCTAAATTTCTTATCTTAAATATCTATTTTGTAGAAGATAATCATGAGGAGAAAGAGGATAAAATCAAATAAATATCAGTTAAATTCAGATTTAACTAGATCTATTTTGTTAGAGGAGGATGATCCTAAATCCAATTGGTTAAATTCAGTTTTTGGTGAATCAGTGGTTAAATCTAAAGATTAACTGAGGATAACATCAAATACAGAGTCCAAATCTAAAGGGATAAATGGATAGAGAGAAGACCAACGGATGAGATGAAGCAAATTTGACTCAGATTCTGACTGGATACATTTTAGTATTTGAATCATAACTTTCGTTACTGAAATTCAAATCTAATGATTCAAGATGATTCAGAAAGAAGATTTAAATGGCTACAACTCTTAAGTTGATCACTATTTCGAATTCTGTCATTTGATAAGTTATATTCAGCAATCAACACGCCAACATGCTGTAAATCAGAACTGAATATCCACATTAAATCAAGTTTGGAGATAAGGGGAGGATTCAAATTCAGAAATATCCAGCGTTCCCTATTTTTATATTCCTCTAACCTCTGCATTTTTCCTATAAATACTTGCAATCTCAAAGGCAAAAGGGAACGACCAAGCAGAGAGTAGAATTTAGGCTAATTTGTAGTTTGTAACTTAGATTTTTTATTTTCTTTCATGTAATTTTTATTTTCTTTATGTAACTGAGAGGAGAGGATACTATCATGGAGGAATGAGAGTAAGCTTGTACTGAAAGTGATACCGATGTAGGTGATCTTTTCTTCCATTGTTATTTGAATCGAATCGAAGTTTCTTCTTCTTCTTTACTCTTGTTTTCGTTTACTTCCCTCTTCTGTGTTTGTGGATCCAAATGAAACCGATAGCCACGAAGTTGCCTTACCCTTGCAAGTGTCGTTGATGACTATGGCGATAGATATCCATTTCTATGGTAGTATAGCTTGCCCCTTCAATTCATAGTGTAATACGGGAATGGCCAAGATCCTATTTGTCATACTTCGCTCGCCTTCAAGCAAAGGTACATCGTCGATACGGGTCAAAGGTAAGCAGGTGCCGAAGAGGTAAGTAACTTTTTTAGTTTTTAGTTTTCTTTTCTTTTAATTTTAGTGTAAATTACCAACACCACAATCTTTCAAATTTCTTTCAATCTTTTTCAATTTCTTTGTACATATCCACTTTCATTTTCTCCACCTTCTTGATCTACCACTTTCTTTCTAACTTAACTGTAACTCCATTTTTCTCTTTTCTTTTAAAAGAACTAAAAGAAGAACTTTAACCATTCTTTGTAGTATAAAAGAGAACTTACTAAAAAGCTTCCATCGCTAGTCCCTCCTTGTGGATCAGGACCCGCATAGCCACTTGTTATAGCGGTAGAATTGAGCACCTTGCACTACTAATTTTAAAGTTCTGAAATTCTGTATTTTTGTGTGCAGGTTAAAACTCAATCATCTAGCATTAGCTTCGCCCTCTGCACAAAGGCAGAGTGCAGAAAATCACTAAGTGATTAGCTTTGCTCTAGAAGCTTAGCTTCGCGTTCTGCGCTGAACAAAATGTAGAAAAGCCCAAGAGCTAACTTCGCTGGAAAGGCACTTGTGCCTAAAACTGTTCAAAGAACTTTAAAGTCCTCTTCCCAGCTACGCCTCTAGAGCTAGCTTCACATCCTGTCATTTGACAGAATGTGAACCGCCTTAAGGGCTAGTTTCACATAGAAGCTGAGAGAAGAAATCATTGGTTTTTAAATTTCAAATTGAGAAATTAAGGGAAATTAAATCCCCTAAAAATTCGGCAAAGTTAAATTAAGGGAGAGCGACTCCCTGAGATCACTGGATCATGGTGTCACTCTGGATTCACCATGAAATAGCCAGTAAATGGCTTCAAAAAGAGATAAAAATCTCTGAAAAAAGGGAAAAATTCCCTACCCGCATGGGGCGTTCGATGACCGGAGGAGGAGAGGGTGCCTCCGTAGCAGAGGTCGCTGCCTCTTTGCCTGCTCGTCTTTTGGGAGCCATGAAGAACTAAAGAGCTCTGAAAATCAGAATGAAGGAGGAGAAGAAGAAAGAGATTCGCTCTCTGAAAAAATTCAAAGTATTTTAAGAGAAGTTAATTCTCTCATGCAGCCCATCGGGTTTTTATAGATATAAAATAGTTTAACTTCGCCTCCTCAAAAGAAGCGCAGGCGGTCGTTTCAAATTAATTTGAAACAGCTCCTAAGCACCTTCCCCGCGAAGCCTTACTTCAGCTCCGCCAAGGGCTAGCTCCGCTGCGAGTTCAGCGTTGACTTCGCGAAACACTTGATTAACTTCGCTGAAAGATGAGCTTTAGCTTCGCTAAAAGATCATCTCTAGCTTCGCAAAATTTTTTTTTTTTTGCTAGCTCCGTTGGAAGCTTATTCCTTAGTTGGAAATCCAGCTTCAGCTTTGCTGGAAGCTTAGCTCCGCTAAGAGCTTTTCTTTCCTCCTCAGGAAAAGGCTTACCTAAGCCAGTCCGTTCTAATTGCTTTCGAAGTTCAAAGTGAAGAGAAGGAGAGCAAAATAAATCAGTGAAAAGAAATTATTTTCTTATTGATTCTAAAATGAAGATACATTGGTAATACATTAAGATTGTCTTTCATACAACAGAATCATTGCTCTAAAGGCAAACAAGTTGTCCTATTTACTTTCAGGGTGTACATCATTGCTCCAAAGGCGAACACGTTGTCCAATCTATTTTCAGGGTAATAAGCCAAACCAACTGGACACGAAAGGTCTTCCTCCTGTACAATGTCGTAATCCTTCACTTAATGGCAGATTTTGCCATCAAGGAGCTGGATCTTCTTTGATCAAAATTGGTAAGGGATTGGTTTGAAATCACCTAGAGGGAGGGGTGAATAGGTGATAATGCTAATCTAAAAACTAAATGCGGAATTAAAACTAATTTGCAACTACACTTAGTGCAACCAACGAGTGTAGCCGAATTCCCCGTGAAGGGCTCTGGACTAACTCCTCTTGATTCCTCTGAATAAGAGTTGAGGCGCTATATGAAGCTCTCGTGGTTAAGCACAAGTGAGGCACACAAGCAAACACAACCAAGCATATAGATATAAGCAATATGAATCAATGCAAGGCACAACACAAGCATATAAGATATGACAATATGAATGATGCAATGCACAACACAAATAGAGAGAGAGGGTTAAGAGACAATGGATCAAACGCAAACACAAAGATATGTTTCAAGGTTCGAGCCCCTAGCTCTACGTCCCCGCCTTCACCGAGAAGGATTTCTAATCCACTATCTTGTCCACCGAGGACTCCGACCGAGGGAACCTCCACCGAGGAGAATTTGTACAAATACAAAGGAAGTACCGAACTCCTCTCTCAACCAACAACCTCCACCGAGGCTATACAAACACAATCCACCTCTACCGAAGAGGGATACATGCCAACTCCAACTCCACCTCACCAAGAGGGAGTAAACAACAACCTCAACCTCTACAAAAGGGAGCAACCCAACAAAGCAAGGGTTTACAACTTGGTGGTATCTTTCAACCACAAACAATCTCTTTTCCCACAAATAAATGATCCTAATAGAATAGGATAGAGGATAGCTCAAGTGTGGAAAAACTAGAGTTTGGAAAATAAAAACTCAAAGAAAAATGCTTGGGAAAACTCTTTGTAAAAGATACAAATGAAGAACAATACAAATCTCCCAAATTTCTATTTTCTTTGATTTTTCCAAAACCTTAAAACAATATAAAGATAGATCTTTTTGGCACTTAAACTCTTTTGAAAACTTGTTTTAAACACCAAGAAAAGAGAGAAATTTTAGCTCTTGAAAACTTAGTCAAAATCCCAAAGAAATGGGGTATAAATAGCCTCCCACAAAAATATAGCCGTTGGCTGAATTTGTCAGCCAGAACAGCTGGCGGTCGACCGGGTGGTCGACCGCTAACGGTCATATTTTTGACCGTTGGGGGCATCCGGTCGGCCGGACGGTCGACCGCAGAAAAACAGATAGAAGAGCTCTCTGGTCCGGTCGACCGCCCGGTCGACCGGCCCAAGTGCCGGGCCAAACGTGCACAGGCTGTGCACGCCGGTCGACCGACAGAGCCTGTCAGGCACTGTTCTGGGTCAGAAAAACAGGGTTTAAAATATTCTAAAAAATCCCATAAATCTTCTAAAAATCCACAAAAATAGTTTTATCATTTTATATTGAAATACAAACATGTGATAAAAATTTCAACACAAATCTCAAACATTTTGAACCATTTTTATGACATATAAATTTTATCAAAAACCAAAAACTGTATTTTACCAAACTTGGATTTTTCAATAGGAAATCTGATTTTTCCTAAAACTCTTTTAAATACAAAAACATGATACTTACATTTAGGCATGTTTCATATGGACATAAGTCTAATATACATGAAACATATATATATCATTGTTTTTGACTTTAAATCCAAAAATATGTTTTGTTAAAAATACAAAACACCAAAACACATGAATAGGCATATCAAACTAAGTTTATTTAAGATATGAAGTATACATGTATATAGAACATATCTAATATACATTTAAACCATGTAAACTTGTTTTGATCTAACTATTCATGAAAACCAATATCGGTTAAACCAAAAACCGAAAAACCGAATCCAAAACATAAAACGTGTGTGTATTGTGAACTTGAGCATATCACACTATCTAATCTTTACAAATGGATCTAAACAAACTAAACTAGGATACCTAAGTCTTCTTGACGATCTCCATCTTCAAGTCGACTCGATCCAAAACTCCGTGATCTACCGAGCTTGACTCCAACGAGTGCTAGATAAGATCTTGATGCTCGGGCTCTGGAATCACCATGTGAAAGGCTTCAAAACTCCTTTGTTGAAGCAATCACCAACTAATATCTTGATTAATGATCTGAAACTAAACATCACAAGATAATTAGTAAACATAACTACATGAGTTAATCATCATCAAAACTAGAGTGGAAGGCCTCTGGGCCAACAATCTCCCCCTTTTTGATGATGACAAAACTCATGGAGTTATATATGCATGGATTAAAGTAAAGCTTCAAGGAAGCTCCCCCCTTAACTCATGCATATCAATAAACAATAAATGTAGACAATGAATACTAAACATGAAAATGCATAGACATGCATAAAATAATAAAACATGTTCTTAAAATAAATTCTCTTGATACCAAACATTACATAATGCTCTTGATACCAATAATAAAACATGTTCTTGATATCAAACATGAAACAAGCATACAAAAACTAAAACATGCATACAAACAAAATATGCATATAAACTCAAATTCTTCTCCCCCTTTTTGTCAATCATCAACAAAGGGGTAAAAGAAACCAAAACAAAATGTTCTTCCACTTTTTGTTCGAAACAAAGAATTAATAAAGGGGTGACATCAAACAAATCAATAAGTAAACACAAAATCTTGATACCAATTGATAAGTAAACAAATGAAATCTTGATACCAATTGAAATTATTGTTCCTTATAATCATATGATACCAAATTAAAGATCAATATTAATTTTTTTAATCATTTTCTATCATAAAGTATGGGAGTGGAATACAAAACCAATGGTAAATAAAATACCAATTGAAAGATGAAATACGAGTTTTCCCCCCTTTATGAAATACAAAATAAAACTATGCATAAGCTTGTTTAAGATACCAATTGAAAACTAATCAATTGAAACATGATGGTCATTAAAAATTCAAGCTTTAGCAAAAACAAATATATGTATGAAAAATTAGATATCAATCGAAATTGATACTATTTGAAGAGTATGCATACATACATAAAAATATATGAGTATACAAGAAATGTCAATATTGATACCAATTGAAAGATTCCAATGATACCAAATGAAACAACAATAATATCAAGTATATATCTCATATTTCTATCCTCCCAACTCATGCTCATGTTTAAAATGATTTTCAATATAAAGCATACATAGGCATGGTCTCCCAACCAACCGCCCGTTGATGGTAGGGTTTTCAAAAATAGATTTAAAATATAGTATGTTTGAAAAACTCTATCATAATGAAGAATACGAACTAGTTAAATGGAAAAACTTGTTAACTAGTACGAAATCCTTCAAGCAAGAAATAAAATAAAAATATTTTTCATGAAACACATGTAAATCACAAGATCACTAAACACTCAAAGTCCATGAAGCATATATCATACTCATGAAAACAAAATCATGAGAAAACTAATAAAGTGAGTGAACAAGTGTTATGTGACACACACTATCATGAAAATAGCAATTAAGCTCAATTTAAATCCCTTTAAACATGAAAACATGAAAAACTAAATTTTCATTAAAATAATTCATACTTCAAGGCATATGTATGTTTTATCAAACAAGAAGTATACACACATATCCCTAAACACAATTGAGTCCATATATAAAGATTTGCATGGAAGGCAAATGACTCAAGGGGTATACATGTATGTCTTAAGGTTTGGCAAAATAGACATATACATGAAGTGAAAACACATGCTCATAAAAACATATCCAAAATGGGAATACAAGTTTAAAATGTATGAATCATCAAAACTAGACTATACTAGAACATCTAATGGGTACAAATAAGCATTCAAGCACAAACATATAATAATTTACTTGTGGCCCACTCTATGTATAAGTATAAATCCTAATCTTAATGAAAACTAACACTTAAACATGTAATCAAATCATGTAGCATAAAACGGGACATAAATCAACCTGATAAACATAAACATGATCATTATGTAAATCCACAGGCTATTAGAACTATGATATACACAATAGCTAAACAATGGCGAGAACAAAATATATGGGTCCATATAAACATGGGTGATCTCAAAAGCTATACATGCATGTCAATGATCTAATAATCATGGTATTATCACAATAATCTATAAACATCAAAACATGAAGCATCAAAATAAAACAAAAATCATAATCATGCATATGATCATTATGTCTATGCATGTGTATTAGATCTAGGACATACATATTAGTTGAAAACAAGGTGAGAACACATAGAAATAGATCCATATTAAACATGGGTATCTCAAATAACTAAACATGTGTATCACTAATCTAATAAACATGGCATAAGCATAATGAACAATAAAACATGACATGCTATAAATTAAAGACATGAAAAGCATGCAAATAAAAACGGGAGTTAGAGATCGACACCAAAACTGATGAAGGCACCTCTCTAGTTCTCCAAACCAAGGTGGTCTTCCCACCAAACCTTCCCTTGAAAGTGATGCATCCAAATGGTCATCATGAAGCTCGGAACGCATCCACTCCAAGGTACCGCTACTCTCACGTCATGTGAGAGCCCACACCTACATCAAATACAATAGGGGTGGTCTTTGGTACCCATACTCTTTTGGGTCCATGGGGGTTAGTCCCTTTCCTAACCCAAACAAAATTATTTGCTAAATTTTCATTATGTATTCTTTCATAGAAAAATCTAGCAAGGTGGCCCTTACGTCCACAATGTGTACAAGTGTACACATGAGCATACAATGTGTGATGGTGGTAACCGTGAGTAGCATGTGTATGCCGTGGAGGGTGTGCATGCAAAGATGGAACTTGTTTCTTTCGAAACAAAGATTCCAAACGTGTATGGCTCTTGGCACATTGGCTCAAAGTGGAGCCCAAACAATCTACATTATTCTTAAGTATGGATATATCATTTTCAATTAAAGAAGAAGTGTGGCATGCAATAGGTAAGCTAGGTGAAGCTACACTAGCATGGCAAACATGAGAATCAATATTATTTTTCAAGGAAACATTATTCTTTAAAACAATTTCCAATTCCTTGGAAATAGAAGCAATTTTCATTTTCAAAGAATCATTCTCTTTTACAACAAAATCTAGCTTTAAAGACAAGTTTTCATTTTTCTTTAAAATATCATTACAATCATTTTTATTTTTCAAAATTTTGTTTTCATTAAGTGCAAGATCAAGCTTAGATTTCAATGAATCCCTATCATTAGAAATCTCCTCTTTTTCTTGCAAAACCAAATCAAGTCTTGAACATAAATCCTCTTTTTCTTTATTTAATTTACAAGTTTTCTTTTTTAAAACTTTATATTTTTCAAGGAGGTTTTCACAAACAATAGATAACTCTTCAGTTAAAGCATCGGCATCCATACTATCATGATCATCAAATGAAGAGGTAGCACTATCTAGTTGAGTATCCGAATGTACCTCAAGGGAGTCATTCCCTTGGATCATGAAGCATTGTGGCTCGGATTCTCCACTAGATTCCTCCTCCGTTTGGATTGGCAATTGAAGCTTGGAGGTGGTCAATTTGTTCCACACTGCAAAGGCGGAATCAAAGTTAGAAACAAGAAAAAGATATTCTTTATTAAGCGTGCTTCTAATAGCCTCAAGGGCTTGTGCATTGGCCCCTATATGATTGCTATTATCAAGATAGCATTTCTTGGTAGTGGCAAGGAAAACATGCAAGCCTAGGGTTTTCAAATATATGGACATCTTAGTCTTCCAAACAATAATGTTGGAAGAATCAAACATAGGTGGGGTCATGAAGTCCATGAGTATGTGCAAACAAATATAAGTTTGCAAATGCAAACTAGATTAGCAAATCAAGATCTCACTCCTAGGTGGTTAAACCTAAATATCAGGAGCGTAGGCTCTGATACCAATTGAAATCACCTAGAGGGGGGGTGAATAGGTGATAATGCTAATCTAAAAACTAAATGCGGAATTAAAACTAATTTGCAACTACACTTAGTGCAACCAACGAGTATAGCCGAATTCCCCGTGAAGGGCTCTGGACTAACTCCTCTTGATTCCTCTGAATAAGAGTTGAGGCGCTATATGAAGCTCTCGTGGTTAAGCACAAGGCACACAAGCAAACACAACCAAGCATATAGATATAAGCAATATGAATCAATGCAAGGCACAACACAAGCATATAAGTATGACAATATGAACGATGCAATGCACAACACAAATAGAGAGAGAGGGTTAAGAGACAATGGATCAAACGCAAACACAAAGATTTCGAGGTTCGAGCCCCTAGCTCTACTCCCCGCCTTCACCGAGAAGGATTTCTAATCCACTATCTTGTCCACCGAGGACTTCCACCGAGGAGGATTTGTACAAATACAAAGGAAGTACCGAACTCCTCTCAACCAACAACCTCCACCGAGGCTATACAAACACAATCCACCTCTACCGAAGAGGGATACAAGCCAACTCCAACTCCACCTCACCAAGAGGGAGTAAACAACAACCTCAACCTCTACCAAAGAGGGAGCAACCCAACAAAGCAAGGGTTTACAACTTGGTGGTATCTTTCAACCACAAACAATCTCTTTTCCCACAAATAAATGATCCTAATAGAATAGGATAGATGATAGCTCAAGTGTGGAAAAACTAGAGTTTGGAAAACAAAAACTCAAAGAAAAATGTTTGGGAAAACTCTTTGTAAAAGATAGGAATGAAGAACAATACAAATCTCCCAAATTTCTATTTTCTTTGATTTTTCCAAAACCCTAAAACAATATAAAGATAGATCTTTTTGGCACTTAAACTCTTTTGAAAACTTGTTTTAAACACAAAGAAAAGAGAGAAATTTTAGCTCTTGAAAACTTAGTCAAAATCCCAAAGAAATGGGGTATAAATAGCCTCCCACAAAAATATAGCCGTTGGCTGAATTTGTCAGCCAGAACAGCTGGCGGTCGATCGCCCGGTCGACCGCCAACGGTCATATTTTTGACCGTTGGGGGCATCCGGTCGACCGGCCAGTCGACCGCAGAAAAACAGAGAGCAGAGCTCTCTGGTCCGGTCGACCGCCCGGTCGACCGGCCCAAGTGCCGGGCCAAACGTGCACAGGTTGTGCACGTCGGTCGACCGCCCGGTCGATCGGCTCCTGGTTCGGTCGACCGCCCGGTCGACCGACAGAGCCTGTCAGGCACTATTCTGGGTCAGAAAAACAGGGTTTAAAATATTCTAAAAATCCCATAAATCTTCTAAAAATCCACAAAAATAGTTTTATCATTTTATATTAAAATACAAACATGTGATAAAAATTTCAACACAAATCTCAAACATTTTGAACCATTTTTGTGACATATAAATTTTGTCAAAAACCAAAAACTGTATTTTACCAAACTTGGATTTTTCAATAGGGAATCTGATTTTTCCTAAAACTCATTTAAATACAAAAACATGATACTTAAACACATTTAGGCATGTTGCATATGGATATAAGTCCAATATACATGAAACATATACATATCATTGCTTTTGACTTTAAATCCAAAAATAGGTTTTGTTAAAAATACAAAACACCAAAACACATGAATAGGCATATCAAACTAAGTTTATTTAAGATATGAAGCATACATGTATATAGAACATATCTAATATACATTTAAACCATGTAAACTTGTTTTGATCTAACTATTCATGAAAACCAATATCGGTTAAACCAAAAACCGAAAAACCGAATCTAAAACATAAAACATGTGTGTATTGTGAACTTGAGCATATCACACTATCTAATCTTTACAAATAGATCTAAACAAACTAAACTAGGATACCTAAGTCTTCTTGACGATCTCCATCTTCAAGTCGACTCGATCCAAAACTCCGTGATCCACCGAGCTTGACTCCAACGAGTGCTAGATAAGATCTTGATGCTCGGGCCTGGAATCACCATGTGAAAGGCTTCAAAACTCCTTTGTTGAAGAAATCACCAACTAATATCTTGATTAATGATCTGAAACTAAACATCACAAGATAATTAGTAAACATAACTACATGAGTTAATCATCATCAAAACTAGAGTGGAAGGCCTCTGGGCCAACATGGTTGCCCTCAGAAAGCTGGATCTTCCTTTGCCAAAATTGGCAAATGGAGGATCCAAGACCTTACTAGTGACGTCTGTTTTCCCTTAGTGGATCATCTCAGATAAGCGACTACCAGCCCCTTCCCGAAGTGGATCATCTCGGATAAATGATCATCAGCTTCTTCCCGAAGTGGATCATCTCAGATAAGCGACCGCCGGCCTCTTCTCGGAACGCGCACCAGCTGCTCCAGTATGTTCCTCCTGCTTATGATCAAAATTTCAACTTGAAAATCAAGGGGCAAGTTTTTGTTCTCTTTCATCAAGACGAAAGAATGGGGAGCACAGTATACTGCAATGTAAACAGGAAATAAGTTAGCATTAAATAAAAAAAGGGGAAGAAACGAAATGCTAAGTCAAAGTTTTATTCTTTGGGCGAAGCTACCCAGTTGTGCCAAGAAGATGGATTTTAGCTAAGCAGAGGATAGCCTTGCTTGCACGGTAATGTTAGACCAGCTTAGCATAAGCCAAGTCTTAGCTCCGCCCAAGGCAGTTAGGCTGGAGATGCCTCAAAAAGGACCAAGTCCTAGCCTCGCCTATATGGTTAGGCTAGACTGGCCCGGAGGACGCAGTCTCGACCTCGCCTATATGGCAGATTTAACCGAATAAGGCAGGAACTTCGCGTGGAAGGATCCTTTGCCTGATCAGGCAAGAATGTTAGCTTCACTGGGAAGCTTAAAAGTAGGGCTGAAACCCTTTTCCGAGAGTTAACCGAATGCAGAGACCAAGGGAATTTAATCCCCGAGATAGCTGGTAAAGCTAAGAAAATTAAGGGAGATAAATTCTCTAAAGTCACTGGATGGTTGAGGCTATCAGATTTTGATCGGATAATAACTAGAGTGAGAGTCCCACTACTTCAGGGACCTCAGTCTCCTTGCTTGAGCAATGGGGAGGGGTCATAAACCAACCTCCTAGAAAGAGAGGAGTATATTTCTCTGAGAAGGACTATAAGAGTCCTATTTATAGGCCTTGTGGCCTGACTACGCCGCTACCACTTCAAGCTTGAGAGCGCAGGCAAAGTTAAAGCATTCAAATGCTTGACCTTGAGAAAGGGAATAATCTCCCTCGGGAATACACATGAAGTTATTTGAAATTCGAAAAAAGGAATAATCTCCCTCGTAAATGCAAGGGAAGTTATTCAAACCTTGAAAAAGGAAGCAATTTCTCTCGTAACTCGCAAAAGCGATTAGCCTCGGGAATGGAACGTCGCTCCATCACAGCGAGCACGAGGCTAATACTCACATTCCAATTCGATTTGAAGCGAAGCTACTTCAGGAAGCCCGAAGGCGAAACTACCTAGAAGCGCGAAGCTACACGGAAGCGGATTGTTGCAATTCCCCAGCGAACCTATTCCAGCCCGAAAGTGAGGCTAAAAGCGAAGTTGAAGTCAACCACCAAGGCAACGTTCACATTCACATGTCATCAATCAAAGCAGTTCAAAGTATTTTAAAATCTGAACAATTCCATTGTAGATCATGAAAACTTTGAAGGGGTCTTGTTGACACTCGAAAAAGACAGAACTCCCGCATTCATCTTCAATCGGTCAGAATAACGTCTAACTTATGACATCTAAAAAAGATAAGTTGAAGACAAGCTGATGACCAGAGATAAAGCAGCAACATGGACATTACAATCCAGTAAATTCGAATTGACGAGTGTTTCACAACAGGGGAGAATATCTCGTTGTAATCAATGCCTCTCGTTGTGTGTGGCCTTTCGCCACCAACTTGACTTTGTAGCGTACAGTATCTGACGGTCACATATATTGCATATATATTGTCACATTATCATGTTTATTATCTAATAAATCCTATTAATAAGTCTTATTTTTCTTTATAAAATGCAGGCCTATTGCAAAAAGAGAGGGAGAGAAACGAGCCCAAAAGCCCATCAGAATTCTGATTTAATTCAGAACTAATTTGAAATCAGAAAACCAGGGCAGATCATGGCAAATCAGAGAAATTGAAAATCGGTTAAAATAAATCTTTCCAAATCAATCGGTTAAAGCCAAAGATCAAAGGCCGTTTCATCGAATTCCGGAGCTGAAATGGGGAAACCAGCATGAGATAAAGGTGAATCACCAAACAAGGCATCACCACCAACCAGGTGTGGCCATCTGGCCACACCATGGCCGCAGAAACGCAGCCAAAGTCGCATTTTCATAGCTTGGTTGGATTTGTTGGGGGAGCGTTTGCTCCCCCTATCTTCGTAGCCCTCCCCTGTTTGGTTTTTGCCTATAAATACTGCATTTTTCAAAGAAAAAGTGACCGAAAATTAGTTTCAGTTTTTCTCTTTATTTTTAGGGTTTAGGTTCTTTGTTAGATAGTATTAAGAAGTTATATCTCTGTTTTTTAATTTGTCGTTTAATCTAAATACCAGTGAGAGAGAGGAATAGAGTGATTGTACTCTGAAGATTGAAGTGACATCAATAAAGGTTCAAAGCTTCTCTTCTTCTCCAATTCATGGGTATGTCTTATTTTATTTCCATGTCTTATTTTACATTATTCATGAGTAGCTAAACTTGTTTTCTGGGCTCACTATTGTTGACACTCAAAAAAGATAGAACTCCCGTATTCATCTTCAACCAGTCTGAATGACATCTAACTTATTGACATCTACAAAAGATAAGTCGAAGATAAGCTGATGACCAGAGATAAGGTAGCAACATGGATATTACTAATTCAGTAAAGCAGACAGTAAGCCAAAGTTGCCTTTGAAGTGACCCAAGTAGGCCTAAGACGCTAAATTAGCTCAATACTTAGCCTGGCATAACCCCAAGGTAAGCTTCATAGCTTCACATGGAACTAACAATTCGCCTAAGCTTGGTTGGTAGCCTCGCTTTGAAGCTAATTATTAGTTTCGCCTGAAGCTTCTCATTTAGCCCCGCCAGAGGTTAATGTAGGAACTTCGCGCCAGAAGCCTTATCCCTAGCTGAGTCATAGCTCCGCTATGGGCTAAGCCTTAGCTTCGCACGAGGCTCTTAAGGTAACTTCGCCTGAAGTTATTGTTGGCCCAAAGGCCTATCACCCTAGTTTTGATGATGATCAACTCATGAAGTTATGTTTACTAATGATCTTGTGTTTAATTAGTGACAGATTCATTATCAAGATCTTAGTAGGTGCATAGCTCAACAAAGGATAAAATGTCAAGATTTGGAGCTAGCACGGTGTGATCCAAGGAGATTTTGGATCAAGCTTGGACCAAGTCAAGAAGATGAGAAGCCTTCAAGTGAAGACTTCAAGAAGATGAAGACTTGTGTCTAGGTATAAGATTTTATTTTTGTTTTAGAGTTAAAAATGTAAAGGATAGAATAGTGGTGGATTGCTCAAGTACATATACACACACACTCTTGATAAGATTCTTTTCATAAAAGAATTTTCAGATTTAGAAAAGACTTTCTTTTTGGAAAAACATAGTTTTGATTTTTGGTATTCAAAGTTATATGTTTCAACCAAAACCTTATTTAGAGCCTAATGTCAAAAATATAGATATTTCATCTTGATTGTGTAGTGGATCATATCCATACACACTATGCTTTAAAAGTATATCTTGTTTTTGTATTTGATGAAGATTTGGAAAAACATGTTTTGGAAAAATATTGTTTTGGAAAAACAGTTTTTATCATGAGCCAAATATTTCCAAGTTACAAAATAGTCCAATCTTTTATAACATGCCTTGATTTTGTGCAAGCATGTTTGTATATCAAAATATATTGGTTAAACTATTTTTGTAGATTTTTAAGTATTTTATGGGATTTTATTTAAGCCAAAAAGACTAACCTTTTAATCCCAAAAAACTGTTTCAGGCTTCGGATAAGTCGACTAGTAGCCTTTATAAGTCGACTAATCCTGGAGTCGGCCGACTGGACCGGTCAACCGACGTGCACGGATGTGCACGCCTTTGTGCACTGGAGGACGGCCGACCGTACGGGTCGACCGCTCCAGAGAGCAGAGCTCTCTGGAAAGTTCGGCCGACCGTATGGGTCGACCGACAGAGAGTTAGACTCTCAGCTCCAGTGGGTCGGTCGACCCAGGCGGTCGACCGTGGCTCCAATGGTCGGATTTCTGACCGTTGGCGGTCGACCGCACGGGTCGACCGACAGCTCTGACAGACCCCAACGGCTATATTTTTCTGGCCTATAAATTTGGGGGTTTGGTCATTGTTTTGAGCCAAGATTTTGGAGACTCTTAGAGCCAGTTTTTCCCATTCATTCCAGAGGTTTTTCTCCACAAAATTAGAGCCAATACTTCCAATTAAAAGGAGAGTTTATCAAGAGTGTAAAAGAGATTTTCTTGAGTTTTCACCAAAGATTCTTTCCTTGTTTTTCTCACACAAACACTTGAGCATCCATTGATTATTCAATCCTTAGGAGTGTTGTAGTGAGAGCTTTCATTGGTGATCAAAGTATTTAGATCACCAAGATTTCATTCTTGTACTTTGAGGAGACGGGCAAGTGTGCTCGTGGTGGTTTAGAGTTCTTGTGTGAACTCGGTGGTTTTGAGGTGCGACCTCGGCGAGCTAGTGAGCTTGCGTGTGTACGGGACTAGGGAGTCTGAGGGCTTGTAGGTGTTGCGGCACCGAGGAGAGATCCATTGGGATCTTGCATAGTGGAAATCCTTCGTGTGTCGAAGGCGGAGATGTAGAGCAAGTGTGCTCGAACCTCGAAACATACCCTTGTGTTTGTGATTGCCATTTCTCTCTCTCTTTGTCTCTTTTATATCTTACATGCTATTACTTGTCTTATCTTTACATGCTTGATATACATTGTGCTTCATAGATATATATACTTGCGTGGGATTGTTACTAACACTTGTATTCAACCAAGAGAGCCAACGCGGCACCTCAACCCATTCAAGGGGAATCTAGAGGAGTTTGTCCAGAGCCCTTCACGGGGAATTCGGCAACACTCTTTGGTTATACGTGGTGTTTAGTGTAAAAGTTTTTATTAGGTCATAATTGTTTTTAGCTTCCGCATTATTAGGCATTAAGTGACCATTAGATTAGCCATCACCTATTCACCCCCCCCTCTAGGTGAACTTACAGTTATGAGCTAAGTATTAGCTTCGCGTGTCTAGCTCCGCAGTGGGCTTTGCCAAGTCATCAATTGACCGTTTCACATAGGTGATTAATAGGTAAACCCCACTAACTTGGTGGGATTAACGCCACTTCAAGTGGGCAGTTACATCCGCCCACTTCGTCCCACATTAAGTGGAGATAATTAATCCATAACTGCAAAGAGGGCATTCGCACGAACCCTCTAGCTTCACCAAAAGCTCGCAAAGCGCTTCGCGGCAAGGTCATTTGCGAGTCTCGCGCGAAGTTAAAGACTTATTCAGCTTTGCTGAATTCAAGAAGGCGGTTACACCCCACATTAGCTATAAAAAGGTCCCTTGCTGAGCCAAGGAGGGAGGGAGAAACACACAGTTAGAGAGGAGATCGGCTACAAATTGCCAGAAGAAATTCTTAGCAAAGTGGGTTCTTCGGTTCTCCTGCTTCCAAATCTTGGATTTTCAGAATCAAGCGAGAAGGAAATCCTATCAGGAGGCAGTGTAATTGTCAGATCATTTGCATCGTCAAAGGGATAAAATGATTGCGCGCTTATCAGATTCCTACCGGCACATTTTCCCAGAAATCTCAGAGGAGCTCTACCTGTAATTTCTGTTTAATTACTTGTAATTTCGCTCCTGGATCTTTTTTTGTAAGTTTTCCCATGAATAGTAACTTTCAATGGAGAACAACTATCATATCTCTTCGATCCCTCTTATCTTGGATGGTTTTTTGAGTAAAGACCCAACAAAATCATATGTATGCCTTAAACTAAGCCTTTCTTCTTTGAAAGTGTTCTTGAAGGCACATGAGGATGGGTTTAGTTTTTTAAACTTCTATTTCTTTTAAAACATCACTTGAACTTGTTTTTAT
The DNA here is from genome assembly GCA_038442645.1 of Agave tequilana. Lineage (NCBI taxonomy): Eukaryota > Viridiplantae > Streptophyta > Magnoliopsida > Asparagales > Asparagaceae > Agave > Agave tequilana. Next base: position 60,232 of record JAVJIF010034699.1, read on the forward strand.
TTCATACTTAAAAGACAACTTGATGATTTAACATTCAATTCAAAGATGATTTCTTAAGAAAAAGAGTTAACTTTTACAAACAATCTTATTTGCTTTGCTTAAGACTTTTGAAACTCAAGCTTAAGTTTTGCTTATGATTATGTTGAGGCACTGAGAGTTTCAAGAGAAGAACATATCGTTGAGTTGTAAGATAGTGAGCCCAGATCTTTTTTTTATATTAAAAACAACAAAATAATCTTCACACTTTTAAAAATGCACCTTTCCCAAAACCTTCTCTAAGTTTTTAATTTTTCTTTAAAATCACTTCCTCACTCTCCATTCTCTTTTCAACATAAAAAACACCAACACCATTCTTTACTTGTTAAACAAAAACATCGAAAAGCTTTCATCGCATTCCTCCTTGTGGACACGACCTGTTAGCCCAAAGCTAGACGGTAATTCTCACTGCTTCTATTTGCAATCAATTTTTGGCGCTGTTGTCGGGGAGGAAACGATGTAATTATTTTCTAACAAGTTTGGTGTCTTATTTCAGGGACATCAAGGAATCAGATTTAGTACTCAAGTCTTGCAGGAGAAGACTTGCTATTCTGTGCTCCTACTATCGAAAGTAGGAAATAGAATTTCAAGAAATTGCAGCGCAAAAGCTTGAAATTTTTGGACTGCTAAAAAAACTCTTTTTTTTGCAGGACATATCGCTTTGCAAAAGTACAGTTTTTGTTTATTATTTATGCTATATCTGATATTCACACTCCCTGTTTTTAATCCAACAGTAATCTGATTGATTGCTAGTTGCTTAAAAATGTTTAGACTTGCATTCTATGCATTTGTTTAATTACGTTTCTTTTATGATTACTGTTGAAGATAACTGGAGACAAGGTATGTATGCATAACATATAGTTGAGGAAACATTCTTGGGTAATATTTGCTTCTGAATGTTACTTTTCTATATCTTGCACACTTTGCACAATAAATTTTAAGGGCAAAGCCCAAATCAAGATAAGGTAGGAAAGTCATTACCCTTCCTTAGCCCACAAACCATCTCCATGCACGCACAGCCTAAGTCTAAGTTAAAATCTGATAGACGTTGGCCTTAGGGACATCTTGAACTCATTAGGAAAGTATCCTAAGGGGGAAGGTGTTAGAATTTGACTCCTACCAAATCAGTGTCTAAGGATAGGGATTGAGGGGCGATTGAACTACTCTGCTTTCATATTCCATCGTACTGTTGAAGAAGTACCCTGTGGACTGCGTCCACATGATATTGTGTAGACGCGGTCCACTCTAGTACTTTCTATGTTTGTCAGACTTAGAGGTTGATTACAGATGTGGTACATGATTTATCTAATGGAGTAAGTTGTTTACATATGTATAGCTAAGTTTTTCTTCTTTATGCAATATGGTTATATCAATTTACATGTATAGCATTGTCCTATGTGCACAAGTTGTCGTAAATCTATTAGTTTCAACATATTTACACATTTATAAATATCGCTACTGTTTGTTAATTTTTGAGTCGTTGCAGGCCGATTAAACTCGGCCGCATAAGGGTCATTTTCGCCCTTCAGTCAGTCTCAGTCGGACTCGAACTGTTGGCTTAGTCTTCCATTGCTCTTCACCCTGCTCTGCTGCTCCCAACTGTTCTATATACTATAAATAGACTATACAGCTCCAACAGGAATTTCAACTAATATATGTGCTTCACCCTCTTTCTCCTATAGCCTTGCATGGAGCTTCCTCTCTTTCTACCCTTGACCATACTGTTAATGTTCACATCTTATCCTGAACCAGTCTTATCAAGACAGTTCAACAATGTCACTGACCTCGAATCACTATTAGCCTTCAAAGCTCATGTCACTGATCCATTCGGCATTCTGGCCACCAACTGGACCACCAACGCCTCGTTTTGCATGTGGACCGGCGTTTCTTGCAGCCATCGCCGTCAGCGAGTTACTGCCATTCACCTGATGGACCGGTCCCTCCAAGGCACGATCTCCCCGCACCTTGCAAATCTCTCCTTTCTCTCTGTTCTAGTCCTTGGCAATAATACCCTTATTGGCCCTATACCAGAAGCTCTTGGACGGCTTCGTCGCCTCAGTGTTGTCGTCCTTGAACGTAACCTCCTCTCCGGTCCAATTCCTTCCACCATCTTCAATGTGTCTTCACTGATCACATTTTTGGTTGCTCACAATAACCTTACCGGTTCTCTCTCATCAAAGGATAGCAGATTTATGCTCCCTCGGCTTCAAGATTGTTGTGCGCCGACAACAACCAGAAGAGGAAGCCCTAGATCTCCAATGCACGAAGAACAAGCTCCAATGACAGCACAAATAACACAAACTCATAGAAAAGCACACGAAACAAAGATTAACGAGGTCGGCCTTGATGCCTACGTCCTCGGGCAAGGAAGAGAGTTTCTATAGTTCATCCAAATGAGCTTCAACAAGCTCAAGCTACCTGAAGGACAACAACCAGAAGAGGAAGCCCTAGATCTCCAATGCACGAAGAACAAGCTCCAATGACAGCACAAATAACACAAACTCAGAGAAAAGCACACGAAACAAAGATTAACGAGGTCGGCCTTGATGCCTACGTCCTCGGGGCAAGGAAAGAGAGTTTCTATAGATTGGAATAATCAATTACAATACTTGCAGCACCTCTGAATATCAAGAGAGCTATAATTTTCCCTAATACAGCAAAACCCTAGAAAATCCGCTTTAAATACAACAGATTTCTAAATCAGCAAAACAGTCCGCAACCCGACTGTCGGTCGACCGGTCGGTCGACCGACCCTATGCACCGGTCGACCGGGACGGTCGACCGTTCCCAACCGAGAGTTGGGTCACTTCAGTCGGTCGACCGGGCAGTCGACCGAGCTCCTCCTGCGGTCGACCGGACCGATCGACCGAACTCCTGCTACTGCGGGCGGTCGACCGGGCCGGTCGACCGAACTCCTGCTGCTGCTTCTGCTAACCTGCTTTTGCTGCTGATTTCCTTCCTTTCGTTCGTCGACTTCCTCGACGATTTCCTCTCTTTCCAATAATTCTCCACCTCGGTGAAGATTCTTCCAAATCTGAGCCGAACTGTCCATCGACTCGAGAGTGGCTGCACCAATGTGGTTGCCTACGTACCCCGCCCAAGGGATCAAGCCATCCGTAGTTCATCCAAATGAGCTTCAACAAGCTCAAGCTACCTGAAGGACGTGGAGCAAAGTCTTGCAATGTGCAAACTTGACTCCTGACACCACCTTAGTAAGCATGTCGGCGGGATTCTCCGATGTGTGAATCTTCAACAGTTCAATATCACCCTCTTCTAGAATCTCCCGAACGAAATGGTACCTGACGTCGATGTGCTTCGCCCGTGCATGATAGACCTGGTTCTTGGCTAAGTAGATAGCGCTCATACTGTCACAGTTAATCTTCAGCAGATCCTGTTCCACGCCCAAGTCATCAAGCAAGCCTTGAAGCCAGATTGCCTCCTTCATAGCCTCCGTCATGGCCATATACTCGGCCTCTGTGGTCGACAATGCGACGGTAGACTGCAGTGTGGAGCACCAACTCACCGGTGCTTGAGAGAATGTGAAGACATACCCTGTTGTAGACCGGTGCTTGTCAAGATCACCTGCATAGTCGGAATCAACATATCCAATGCAATCTTGCTTTCTCGTGGAGTCCTTCTCAAATACCAGACCTACATCAATTGTCCCTTTGATGTACCTCAAGATCCACTTCAATGCCTCCCAATGACCCTGTCCCGGATCATGCATATATCTACTGACCATGGAGATAGCTTGTGATAGATCTGGTCTCGTACACACCATAGCGTACATAAGGCTACCGACTGCGTTAGCATATGGGACGTGAGTCATATACTCACGTTCCTGAACACTCTTCGGAGACATCTTAGCAGATAACTTGAAATGGGGAGCCATAGGTGTACTTACAGACTTCGTATCTTTGCCGATATTGAACCTCTATAGTACCTTCTCTAAATACCCCTTCTGAGTCAAGCTCACCCTGCCAACTCTTCGGTCTCTTGTGATCTCCATACCTAACACCTTCCTAGCTTCACCAAGGTCCTTCATCTCAAACTCTGAAGATAGATCCCTCTTCAGTGCATCAATAGAAGATCTCGACCTCAAAGCAATCAGCATATCATCTACATACAGAAGTAGATAGATATATTCCCCTGTCGGTAGCTTGTTGTAGTACACACATGGGTCATAGTAGCTACATGTGTACTTCTTCCCTCTGATGAAGCTGTCGAACCGCTTATACCACTGTCTAGGAGACTGCTTCAGTCCATACAGTGACTTCTTCAGCTTACACACCATTTCTTCCTTCCCTGCTGTCTTGAACCCTGTTGGCTGAGTCATGTAAATCTCCTCCTCTAGATCGCCGTGGAGAAAGGCGGTCTTCACATCGAGTTGATCAAGATCCAACTCGTACTGTGCCACCAAAGCCAATAAAATACGAATTGACGAATGTCTAACAACAGGAGAGAATACCTCATTGTAGTCAATTCTTTCCCTCTGAGCATAGCCTTTAACTACCAACCTGGCCTTGTAGCGCACCGAATCTTCTTTGAGAGATCCCTGCTTCTTAGCATACACCCACTTGCCGCCTATAGCCTTCTTCCCTTTGGGCAACCTAGTGAGTTCCCAAGTGTCGTTCTTGTAGAGAGACTCATCTCTTCATTCATGGCTTCTTTCCACATCTTCGATTCCGAACTGATCTCAACTTCTCTGAAGGTGGACGGGATAGCCTCCTCAACGACCGGAAGTGCATACGCCACGACCATATCTGTAGTGAGCCAACCTGGTCTCCTAGTGTTTCTCCTTGGTCTTTCAACTGCAGTAGAGTCAGGAACATTACCCATGACCTGTTCTTGACCCTCTTCATCTTCAGCATCTTCTTCAACTGCTTGATCACTGCCCTGTGTCACCCTAGGTATGATCCTCACCGATGCTGAATTCTCTAGAGATGGTGAATTTGCATCAATCTCCACCTGCTGCGATACCTCCTTGGTCTTGCTAGTCTCCACCTGCTGAGAGACCTTAGGCTTCCACATAGAAGCCTCATCAAAAGTGACATCCCTGCTGAGAAGAAACTTCTTGTCCGTTGGATCCCAGATCTTGAACCCTTTGATTCCACGCTTGAAACCGACGAACACACCCTGCTGTGCTCTTGGGTCTAACTTATCATCTTTGACATGATAGTAGGCTGGACATCCGAACACCCTGAGCAAATCATAGTCAGCAGCTGCTTTTCCCAACCAAGCCTCGAGAGGAGTTTTCCCCCTATCGCAGACGACGGCAACCTATTCACAAGGTAGCATGCATATGCCAAAGCCTCAGCCCACAACTTCTTTGATAAACTGGCATTGGACAACATACACCGGACCTTCTCTAGCAAAGTCCTGTTCATCCTCTCCGCTACCCCATTCTGTTGCGGTGTCTCTCTTACTGTGAAGTGTCTCTCTATGCCCTCATCAAGACATAGCTGTAGGAAAGGATCGGATTTGTACTCTCCTCCATTATCTGAACGGAGGACCTTGATCTTCCTTCCCGTGCTTCTCTCCAAGTTCTTCTTCCACTTCACGAACAGTTCTAGGACTTTCCCTTTGTGTCTCATGGTATATACCCAGCACCGCCTAGAATAGTCATCAATAAAAGATACAAAGTAATGGTTACCTCCAATTGATGCAGTCTTGGTAGGTCCCCAAACATCAGTGTGAACATAGTCAAGAATCCCCTCGGTGCAATGTGTTGATGTGCCGAACTTCACCTTGGTCTTCTTCTCGATGATACAGTGTTCACAGAATTCCATCTTGCAGGTTCTGGCACCCTTCAATAACCCTTGCCTTGCAAGAGTTTGCAATGACTTCTCTCCTGCATGTCCCAGCCTCATGTGCCACAGCCTGGTTGAATCTTCATCTGAACTGGTAGAAGCCGCCACTTGCCCTGTTACCGTACTACCCTTCAAGTAGTATAGGTTGTTTCGGCGATCGGCCTTCAACACCACCATCGAACCTTTTGTCATCCTAAGGACTCCTTCCTTAATCGACACCACAAGGCCCAATGACTCCAAAGCTCTAACGGAAATCAGGTTTCTCTTTAACTGAGGTACATACCTCACTTCCTTCAGTTCCCTCACCATCCCATCAAACATTTTAATTTGGATTGTACCTACACCCTCCATGATGCATGGATGATCATCGCCCATAACAACTGAACACCCCTATAGCTTCTCAAAGCTTGAAAACCAGTCCCGATTAGGGCATACATGGTATGTGGCACCTGTATCCAAGATCCACTCATTATCTCCTGAGTAGCCTACGATAGGAGGTTTAACTGAGAATGAGAATACCGACGAGTCTGTGTCTGATCCATCTGCCTGTGAATTACTGCTCTGAGTACGAACCACCTTTGCTAGATTTGCCTCAGACTTCGACTCCTTCTTCTTCCCTTTGAACTTCGGACAGTTCACTTTCCAGTGCCCTATTTCTCTGTAGAAGGCACACTGGTTCTTCTTTAGATCCCTGAAACTCGGCCTGGACTTCGATCTTCCTCTTTCCTCTTTACCCTTCCTTGCCCCTGCCTCTTACTGCTAGTGCCTCTGCCGATGAGCTTGACTGAGAAGGATGTCTCTCCTTTCTCCTCGTCTCATAGTTTGCCAATGCAGACGACACCTCATGATAGTCCAGAGTCTGTCTACCATTGATAAAGGTTAGAGTGAATGTCTCATACTCCTCCGCTGGGAGTGAGTTCAGGGGGATTACTGCCTTGTCTTCCTCAAGATAGATGAGGAAGACAAGGATGAGGATGTGAGGTTATGCATTCAGGGCATCCATAACCTCACATCTTCACATCCCGAAATTATTTGTGCCATTAAACTTCACCACGTCAATCCTCGGATGAGGATTCATGGTCCTAACTGAAGTACTTTCTTCTGCCATCTATCTAATTTGGATCCTCTATATATGCAGAAAACCAACTGGAAATAGATCACAACTTCGATAGAAAACAGATTTTTACCTTCTTCCCGAAACCCTAGATTGAGTTTTTGACCGAATCTACTCCACCAATGATTCCCTGAGCACTCCTTGTGTTGTTCTGAGATCGACACACGATCTCACGAATAAGACTACCGCTGATCTGAGGTCGACACACGATCTCCACCGAATCAGCTCCCGAAGCCCTCCGAATTTCCAGAAAAATCCCAAGCGAAACCTGGGAAGCTCTGATACCACTTGTTGTGCGCCGACAACAACCAGAAGAGGAAGCCCTAGATCTCCAATGCACGAAGAACAAGCTCCAATGACAGCACAAATAACACAAACTCAGAGAAAAGCACACGAAACAAATATTAACGAGGTTCGGCCTTGATGCCTACGTCCTCGGGGCAAGGAAAGAGAGTTTCTATAGATTGGAATAATCAATTACAATACTTGCAGCACCTCTGAATATCAAGCGAGCTACAATTTTTCCTAATACAGCAAAACCCTAGAAAATCCGCTTTAAATACAACAGATTTCTAAATTAGAAAAACAGTCCGCAACCCGACTGTCGGTCGACCGGTCGGTCGATCGACCCTATGCACCGGTCGACCGGGACGGTCGACCGGGACGGTCGACCGGGACGGTCGACCGTTCCCAACCGAGAGTTGGGTCACTTCAGTTGGTCGACCGGGCGGTCGACCGAGCTCCTCCTGCGGTCGACCGGACCGGTCGACCGCTAATGCCTTGTGCATGTTGTGCACGTCGGTCGCTAATGTTGCGTATTTAATATCATATTTTCATACTTATTATAGAATAAAAGATGCATTGTCCTAATTAATTGTTTAATTTATTTGCAGGCCCATTCCTTAAGGAGATGAAGAGAAACGACCCAAAAAGCCCACCAAAATTCTGAGTTAAATCAGGATTAATTCGAGCTCACTGAATCAGGGCAAAATCAAGAGGTTGAAAACCGATTGAGAAGAATCCTCTCAGAATCGATCGGTTAAAGCCAAGAATCCAAGGTCATTTCGTCACAATACTGGACTCAAACGAGAATATCAATTGAAGATAAAAGCAGAAGGAATTACCAGGGCGACCCACCAACAGGGCCGCGGAAACGCGGCCAAAGCCGCATTTCCGCGGCTTGGTTGGGGAGTTAGGGGAGCGTTTGCTCCCCCGATCTCCCCGGGATCCTGCACATTGGGTTTTTTGCCTATAAAAGGCCAGTATGTGCACTGAAAATGGACGACCATGCAGAGATAGGATTTAGCCTAGTTTTTCATTTCTTAGTGTAGGTTTTTTCTTTTTCTTTTTCATGTAATTTTAGTTTTCATTTATGTAATTCAGAGGAGATCAGACTTTCATAGAAGAACAAGACTGAAGCTTGTGCTGAGCGTGACACCGGTGTAAAGTTTCCCTCTTTTCTTTTATCGTTATGAAATCGAATCGGTATTCTTTTTTTTGTATGTACTTTGTTTTAGTTTTCTTCTTCTTCTTCTTCTCTACTTCACTTTTCTTTTTGGTACAATTGTCTTCCAAGTGAGTCTAAAAGCATCGAAAGAGACTTGCCTTTGCGAGTGCCACCGATAGCTCATGACGATGGAATTGTGAGTCTCTCTGTATCATTTCATGCTTGAGTTGTCCTGATGATGTAATGTGGAAGAGACCAAAAATCTACTCTTATGGGCTATGCGCTGATTGCCTCCAATTCAAGGTAACATCGTCGCCAAGATTCAAGGTAAGCTTTTGGTGAAAAGAAGGTAAGTAATTATTTTTATTTCATTTCTTTTATTTCTGTAAATTAAGTCACCAACACCATATCTTCCAAGTCACTTCTTTCCCAACTCATTTGTACATAGTCGCTTTCTGATTCTCTCACTTTCTCATTCCATCGTTTTCTTTCTAACTTTAACATAACTTTCTTTTTCATTTTTATTTCTTAAAACAAAGAAGAACTCTCGTTTTATCTTCATTAAGATTTCAATACAAAACTTTGAACGCTTCCATCGCAAACCCTCCTTGTGGATCACGACCCGCATAGCCACTTGCTATAGCGGTAAGAATTGAGCACTTGCACATGTTTATTAAAAGTTCTGAAATACTGTATTTTGTGTGCAGGTTTTACCTCAATCAAATTTTGGCGCCGTTGCCGGGGAGGGTAACGTTTTTATTGAAATCTGATTTTTATTGAAAATTTTTTAGAACTAAAACGAACTTTCTTCTCTGTTGCAAGTTACAGGGCAAGCAAAGCAAGAAATTAAGATTGCAGTGACATACAAGTGGTATTGGGCCTCTGCTCTAGAAAGCAGAGACCAATTGCCCTCTGCTTTGCCGCGTTTTCACGGCCAAAGTCGCGGATCCGCGGCAAAAAGGAGTTGACTACTAATGATGTTTTTTGCAGGGCTGCTTGACTTGCAAAATTCTTGTTTTCTGCAATTTTTTTTTCTTATATGCCATCACCAAAAGCCTGCTAATAAACCAACAGTAAAATACTTATTGAAAAAGATAAAAAATTGATTAGACGTTTGCATTTTAGGCACGTGTCTTTTCAATTCATTTATTTTTACTGTTGAAGAGTGCTGGAGCAAGGTACGTTCGCATTGCATGTAGAATATGACTCATCTCTTGGTTGATTTTTATTGCTTTGAGTGAATCTTATTTACATATCTTGTACACTTGAACAAACTTATCTTAAGGGCACTAACCCATAACAAGATAAGGTGGGGATTTAATCACCCTTCCTTGCCCCAAAAATCAGATTCTAAGCACTCACTAACATAAGCCTAACTAAAAATGAGTAGACGTTGGCCCTAGGGACATCTCAGACTCAATTAGGAGATTCTCCTAAGGGGGAAAGGTGTTGGAATTTGACTCTTGCCAAATCAGTGTCTAGGAAAGGGATTAAGGGCCGAAAGCCCGAAGATTGGTGGTTATTTAATTAAGGAACGTCTTTGACAGAAAACCTCCCACCAATCTTGCCCTGACCTGGCTGATTAGCTTGTGGTCAAAGTCTGCATTAAACCTCCCGTGGACAGTCTAACCAGTTAGTAGTCGTGTAGGTCATAGGTCTACCCTAATTTAGTTTAGAATTTTTTTCTTTTTTGTTTGTTTATTTGTTTGTTTTCTTTTTGTTTGTATTCTATTGTGTGATATGGCTTATAATAACAATTTTTCCAATTTTAATAATAATCCATATTACACACCGACTTCATTTTCGGATATTACCAACCCGGCATATCATAACTTTAACCAACCTAGTGTGCCGGATTGGTCTTATCCGAATGAATATAACCCATGCCCCCCATCGTATGACTATAATTTCCATAACGATTTCAACTCTTCACAGAGTCAGTAGGGATTCATGTCCCCCGAGTCCAATTTTCAACCAACTTGTCCTCCTTCTCCACCTTGTCAACAATATTTTCAAGATTCATACTCAGTTCCACCAGTCCAAAATAGAAAACTATCAATTTTGGAAATAAGTATGCTGAGTCCAAACACAAATCCTAAAATCTGATGGACTCACAATTTCACCGCCAATTCCAAGACAATACTTCATCTTTCATCAAAACAATGAACCTATCAACTCTGAAAAGATGCTTGAAGCCATGACTCAGGCTCAAAACGCTCGTAATCGTGACATAGATATGATGGTCCAATCTCTACGTTCCCACCGTTTGACCAGTTCTGATGTCACTAACCATTCTGTTAGAGCCGAAGAGTCATGTAGTTTTGGAAATCAAGGTTCCATTTCAGAACAGTCATTTGAACTTGCCCAAACTCCAAATGATATTGATAGTTTGGAAAGTTATCCATTGCCTGAAATCGAACTTGAAAATGATCATGAACCTCAACTTAGTGATTCAATTTTACTTCCTGATTCAATAATGACTCCGGTGTCTTCACCTGATTTCAATCTTTTTCCTGAGTCAACATTGAATCCTGTGCCAATTCATCATGAAATTGAATCACCCATTCTTGATGATCATATTGAACTTGACCAATTTTACACTTTTGAAAATCTTATTGACAAATTGGCAAGTTCTCATTTTTTTGATATTGAACTCAATGAGATATGTGACCTAGATTCTCAAATCTGTGATCCTGTTCAACTTTCTGAATTAATATTGACTTCTGCTTTGTTACCAAACTTGAGTAATATTTTAGAGTCAGTTTTGATTCCCCCACCTATCATTCCTGAACTTGAATCACCAATATTAAGTCACATTCCATTGTTGAAAAATAAATGTGGACTTGAGCTTTACTTTCTTGACTTGGACCCAATTCCTGAACCTATTTCGACTCCTGAGCCTTTACTTGACTTAAGTCACCTTCCTGAGTCGGTATTAGTTCCTATACTTCCTGAGTCCAAGTCACTGATTCTATCATTTCATACTCCATTTTTGGACAAGGTGGTTGACAAATTTGACTCCGAAATTAATTATGAAATTTGGAAATTAGATGGGGTCAAATATTTAATAAAAATCCTTTATGGATTCATAATTTTAATGGGTTATATTAGAGAAATTTCTGGTGGGTTCCTCCGAACCCCACGAAAAGTCGATTGGGCCACATTTCGTGGACCAATCAGACCACCACCGGAACCACCACCTTAAGGTAACATTTTCCTTCCCTTTCTTCTTTTTCATGCATCTATGAATTAATTCATACATTGAGGACAATGCATGAGATATGTGTGGGGGAGGGTCTAACATAACTTAGTTTTTTTCTTTTTATATATAAAAAATAATAATAATTAACATTTTTCTTTACTTTTAAAAACTTTTTGGAAAATAGAAACAATATTTTGACTTATTTTTGTAAGAAATTAAGTTAATTTTAAGGAATAAGAAAATCCAAATTAGGATTTCTTATACTTGGTCAAAATAAGATTATTTGATTTTTAGGGTTAGGAAGAAAATTTGTCAAAGTAATTTAGTCTTGATTTATACCTTGATGAAATATGCACACTTCATACACTTACACACTTAGGGTTCAAAAACAAAGATTCTTATGCCTTATAAAAAATAAAAATAAAAAAAAAGGAAAAATAAAAGACAAACAAATCTAATTATTGATTAGCTAGGTGCTTTGGCCTAAGCAAGCCTTAGTATTTATGCGAAAGATGATTAGATAAGTTTGAGAAAATATATATATATATATATATATATATGAAAATCCTCTGATTAAGTTGGGTATTTGTGCCTAATAAAGCATAAGTATTCACGCCTAAAAGAGGTTCATATAATAAAATCCTTAGTTTTGTGGCCTTATTTGCTCGAGTCCTTAAGTCCTTGGGGTGTTTTCTCACCCGGTGCCCTAAGACCGTTTGGTTTGGGAGTCATCGATTAAAGGCTCGTTACATGGGCAGATTAGAAAGCCTAATAGAACTAAGGAATAATACCCAAAATATATATATATATATATATAAATAAGGCATAAGAGTTAGAGTTAATGAACCCTTCGTCAAAATTTTCACAGTCACAAGGTGCATGTGACTTAGGGTAAAGTAATAGACTAGATGAGAAGTACAATTTGACTCCTTACTTTGATTGATAACAAATTTTTGAATAGAGACTAAGTTTAGGAATGAAAATTCGGTTTTCCTATAACTTATAGATTGCTTAGATCTTACAATTATATTTTAAATATTTTTTCCCTTTCAAAATTCTTTTCGAAAATACTAACTCTTTATTTCCCTTTCTTTATGGATTTTGTGGGTGCAATCCGCTGAAAACCCTCACGAGACAAAACTCGTCATCTAGGGGAAACCTAGAGGTTTAACGGCTTGTTGCACATGCTCAGTGCAATCGTGTGACCTGCGAAAGTGGTCTAATAATCCTTAGTATAGTTTAGTTGTTTTGCTCGAGGACGAGGGGTGTGATTGGTCGCTAATGTTGCATATTTAATATCATATTTCCATACTTATTATAGAATAAAAGCTGCATTGTCCTAATTAATTGTTTAATTTATTTGCAGGCTCATTCCTTAAGGAGATGAAGAGAAATGAGCCCAAAAGCCCACCAAAATTCTGAGTTAAATCAGGATTAATTTGAGCTCACTGAATCAGGGCAAAATCAAGAGGTTGAAAACCGGTTGAGAAGAATCCTCTCAGAATCGATCGGTTAAAGCCAAGAATCCAAGGCCATTTCGTCACAATACTGGACTCAAACGAGAATATCAACTGAAGATAAAAGCAGAAGGAATTACCAGGGCGACCCACCAACAGGGTGTGGCCAGATGGCCACACCCTAGCTGCGGAAACGCGGCCAAAGCCGCGTTTCCGCGGCTTGGTTGGGGAGTTAGGGGGAGCGTTTGCTCCCCCGATCTCCCCGGGATCCTGCACATTGGGTTTTTTGCCTATAAAAGGCCAGTATGTGCACTGAAAATGGACGACCATGCAGAGATAGGATTTAGCCTAGTTTTCCATTTCTTAGTGTAGGTTTTTTCTTTTTCTTTTTCATGTAATTTTAGTTTTCATTTATGTAATTCAGAGGAGATCAGACTTTCATAGAAGAACAAGACTGAAGCTTGTGCTAAGCGTGACACCGGTGTAAAGTTTCCCTCTTTTCTTTTATCGTTATGAAATCGAATCGGTATTCTTTTTTTTGTATGTACTTTGTTTTAGTTTTCTTTTTCTTCTTCTTCTCTACTTCACTTTTCTTTTTGTACAATTGTCTTCCAAGTGAGTCTAAAAGTATCGAAAGAGCCTTGCCTTTGCGAGTGCCACCGATAGCTCATGATGATGGAATTGTGAGTCTCTCTGTATCATTTCATGCTTGAGTTGTCTTGATGATGTAATGTGGAAGAGACCAAAAATCTACTCTTATGAGCTATGCGCTGATTGCCTCCAATTCAAGGTAACATCGTCGCTAAGATTCAAGGTAAGCTTTTGGTGAAAAGAAGGTAAGTAATTATTTTTATTTCTTTTCTTTTATTTCTGTAAATTAAGTCACCAACACCATATCTTCCAAGTCACTTCTTTCCCAACTCATTTGAACATAGTCGCTTTCTGATTCTCTCACTTTCTCATTCCACCGTTTTCTTTCTAACTTTAACATAACTTTCTTTTTCATTTTTATTTCTTAAAAACAAAGAAGAACTCTCGTTTTATCTTCATTAAGATTTCAATACAAAACTTTGAACGCTTCCATCGCAAACCCTCCTTGTGGATCACGACCCGCATAGCCACTTGCTATAGCGGTAAGAATTGAGCACTTGCACATGTTTATTAAAAGTTCTGAAATACTGTATTTTGTGTGCAGGTTTTTACCTCAACCATCGGTCGACCGGACCGGTCGACCGAACTCCTGCGACTGCGGGCGATCAACTGGGTCGGTCGACCGAACTCCTGCTGCTGCTTCTGCTAACCTGCTTTTGCTGCTGATTTCCTTCCTTTCGTTCGTCGACTTCCTCGACGATCCTTTGTCGACTTTCTCGACGATTTCCTCTCTCTTTCCAACAAAGATTTCTCAATCTCCTCTAACAGTTTTACTGGTGAGATTTCACCAAGCTTTTCTCAGTTTCGAGATCTCAAAATGCTGTCTTTGAGTTATAATCAGTTCAGCGGTACCATACCAGTAGAGCTTGGTAGCTTACCAGAGCTCACTGAATTATATCTCGGAGAAAATCAATTAACTGGAGAGATCCCAACTTCACTAGGCAACCTCACAAAGCTCATCAAACTTGATCTGGGCATCAACTACCTGACAGGGGTAATTCCTAGGGAATTGGGAAAATTACCAAATCTCCAAAGATTGCATGTGGGCAATAACAATCTGACTGGCTCAATACCCACTTCTTTGCTGAATGATTCCAATTTGTATTTTCTTGATCTCTGCCGAAACAAACTCAGTGGATCCGTCCCTGACGGGACAGGAAAGTCACTGCCTCTACTTCAGTGGTTTAATTTGGCAAATAATCAACTAATTGGTGGTCTTGAATTCCTCTCTTCTCTGTCCAATAGCCGGAAACTAAAGACGCTTCAAATACAGAACAATACGTTGGAAGGCGTTATTCCAGATTCCATCGGGAACCTCTCCAAGAATCTGCAGTATTTTAATGCTTGGGGAAATCATATAAAGGGGAATATTCCTGCTGGATTTGGCAACTTAACTGGCCTAATTTATCTAACTCTAAATCGTAATGAGCTGACTGGGAAGATACCATCAACACTCGCAAGGTTGGAGACTCTTCAACAATTGATCCTTGGCTATAATGGGATAAGCGGTCCAATTCCATTTCAGCTTGGTCTATTGACAAACTTGAATTTTTGTATATCCGACATAATGCGCTTTCTGGACCAGTACCTGATTCATTGGCTAACATTAGCTTCATGCAATACTTATTTCTAGATAACAATAAGTTGTCATCTAGCATTCCCCAGAGCTTATGGACCACAGGAAGCCTTCTTCATCTAGACTTGTCTGCGAATACTTTGAGCGGCCCACTTCCCCCACAAGTGGGAAACATGAAGGCCCTGATTTCATTGAATCTATCTATGAATCGGCTATCAGGTAACATCTCAAGTGCTTTAGGGAAACTTCAAATGCTTCAATATCTGGATCTATCTAAAAACTCATTTCAAGGTCAAATTCCAGAATCGTTTGGTGAATTGATCAGTAACATCTATTTGAATTTGTCATACAATTCTCTTTCTGAGTACATACCAAAGTCCTTGGCCAAGCTTCCTTATCTTGAGAGTCTTGATCTCTCTTTCAACCAGTTAGAAGGTGAAGTTCCGGAAGGGAGAGTGTTCTCAAATCTCAGCATTGTATCTCTGATGGAAACGGAGAACTTTGTGGTCCAGCTCTATTAGGCTTTCCGCCTTGCTCTCCAAAGGTTGCTACTGATAATTCAAGGAGAATACTAGAGTCACTCAAATATATCCTACCAGCTACTGTGTCTCTTATGGTTTTCCTTGCTTTCTTGTGTCTTATCCGTACATTTAAAAGAAGGCGGAAGGTCGGGGCCTTTCCAACCACTCATGAGACATACTGGAATAACCACAGAGTGATTCCGCACAATGAACTTGTTCGTGCAACATCCAACTTCAGTGAGGCCAATTTATTAGGACGAGGGTGCTTTGGATCAGTGTTCAAAGGACGCCTTGACGATGGCTTGAGCATAGCAGTAAAAGTCTTCAGTTTAGAAGTTCAAGGCGCCTTAAAAAGTTTTGATGCTGAATGCCAAGTTTTGAAGTTGGTCCGACATAGGAACCTCATTAAAATTATTAGTGTATGTTCCAACTTGGATTTCAAAGCTCTCATCTTGCAATACATGCCCAATGGGAATCTTGACCAATGGTTATACTTTGACAACTACTGTCTGACTTTGCTCCAAAGGTTGAACATAATGGTGGACGTTTCATTGGCACTTGAGTATCTTCATCATCACCATTCGCATGTTGTTTTGCATTGTGATCTGAAACCAAGAAATGTTTTGTTGGATGATGAAATGGTAGCACACCTGAGCGACTTTGGCATTGCCAAACTGCTGCTTGGTGATAGCAGATCTGTAGCATCAGCAAGCGTGCTAGGCACCGTAGGCTATATAGCTCCAGGTAATCACACAAATTAAGTTCAATATCCAACCTTGAAGTTATACTCTTAATGTAGATTTTCTTAAATTATTTATTGATAGATAAAATTTTGATGTGTTTTTTCTGGTTATTTATGGCTAAATTGGTTTCGTATGCACTAACCTCTATTGTATAAGTGTGTTCCTGCCAAAAATAGCCCCTTATACCCATTAGCACATAGTAATGTACACCTTCCAATCAAACCCACAATTAAGTTAGCCATTGTTGCTTTAAATATTAGAGTGTTAATTTAAAGTGGACAGCTAATCATGTGGTTTGCCATTTTTACATACATTCAGTTTTGATCTACTCTTTAACAGATAGCTCTGCTAATTCAATGGATGCCATCATGTCCCAGCAAACACAAATTATTTCATGTTTAAAGAGTAGTAGAGTACTTACCATTTCTCTGAACAGAACTCTTTACTCATTGTCAACATGTTTCAACCTGTGATTTATAGGAAATACGTTACCTAGAGTGATTGAAACTAATATAGCTTCATTATCTAAAGAATCGTTATCTTCAATATTCAGTTTGCAAGAAAATGGACTTTAGTTATCTTATTTTTTTGGGAAAGAATTTTTTTTTTCATGTACTCTTCAACAAATTTACTATGTGCTCCATGTCAATCTTGATATTTCTTTTACAGTACGTAAATTGAAATTTTTCTATGAATTAACTAGTAAGTACTGCCACCTATGAAATTTTTACCGTTACAACTTAACATCTGAGTTTCTATAGAAGCCTATGTTGCTATAGTTTCCTTGGCCGGGAAATCGATGTTAACTTGTAAAAAGTTCAATTTTCTATCAAAGCTAGAACCAACCTCTTAAGAAAGATAAATCTTTTCATCTAAACTTCTTTGTTTAATGTACTGCTCAGTGACAGACTCAATCATAATGGAAATACTGCTTAGATGATGTGTTGACGACCAAATGATATACTTTGAATTATGATTAAGAATTGATTCATTGGTTGTAATATTTTCAACAGAGTGTGCATCGAATGCGACAGTATCAAGAATGTGCGACGTGTATAGCTTTGGAATTCTACTGTTAGAAACATTTACTGGAAAAAGACCGACTGATGCCATGTTTGGTGGAGAATTAAGCTTAAGGGAATGGATACGCAAGGCATTCCCCACTGCGATACTCGATGTTATGGACATCAATCTCCTAAAGGATCATTCTACGGATGAAGGAACATCTCAAAACATGACGACGATGCATCAGTGCCTGTTGTCTATTATTGAGCTGGGTTTGCTGTGTTCAAGCTACTCGCCTGAGGAAAGAATTCAAATGACGGATGTTGTTGCCAGATTGCAGAAGATTAAAATGGAATATTTGTAAAAATTTATCTTGTTCTACATCTATAGCTCCACATATTTGTGCTCCCTGCAATAAATCTTGGTCTGAGAGAGAGTCCTATTTCTATCTCCTTATTCAACTTACTTTGAGATGCATTTTCTAATTATAAGCTCTTCTATATTCTTATATTGTTAAGCCTGCACAATTACATTGCCTAATGAGCATATAACAGCTAAAACTAAGAACTCAATGCTTTTGTCTAGGAGGAAGAAGGAAAAACATTTCCTGAAAGTAAAGTCCCAAAGAAAGACTTGGGAAAAGTGGAGCAGATACAGATAGGAAAGAGTTTATGCACTCAACTTAGGTGATCGGATTGCTTGCAAATCTAAAGTTGTGCTTTTTTCGGAACGATGTTTCTTTTAATCCAATTTAAATGTGGTTCAAATTAACTTAAAAAATTATAAGTAAAAGTAAAATTTTCAGCTTACATTTTACTTGACAACTTAATTAGAAAAGCAATAAATATGTACTCATCACTTAATAATCATCATCATTCATCGATTATCATTCCTTTACTTCTTAGCTTTAGTAAGCATAAAAACTATATAAACAAATTTTCATCATTGATTATCATCTATGTTGTACGTACACGATAATATTGAAATAGACACGACACGTGGACACATGATAAATACTTAAAAATACACATGACACGTGTGTCTGACACGCGTGTTGGACATATCTTGGACACAAGTTGGCTCCATGATAGGGTTGTCCGTGCTACATAGATTATCATCAAATAATTAATAAATATTTAGACAATCCACTACACAGCATAATTTTAGTCTTGGAGCGCATAAACCACATGAAATCACATTTTGGAGCTTATAATGCAATGGCATTGTCCATGACCCAAACCTCAAATCACCTAAAGGTTAGGTATGCAGCCACCATTAATAACTCCCAACCAAACACATTAATAAATGATCAAATTAAAATAATATATGCAGACATTATCCCATCAGAAACATCAAACTTTCAAATATCTTACATTGGTTCCTGACAAATCTAAAATTTACAAAATCGAATATTAAAGGGGTTTAATATCAAATCTCCATAATCCAAATCCTAAAAGCAACTCTAAACTTTCTCAATGTATAAAACAGTCAACATACACTCCTCCAACAATTAACACAAATTTCTCAAACTACTACCTTAAAGGCTTGAAACTTCAAATAAATTAAAAAAAAAAAAAAAAAAACTCCCCTACTACCTCTAACACCAAAATAAATGATAACTTAAAAATGTGAATGCAGAAACTTCAATAGCTTTCCCACGAATCCTCTGCCTAATGCTCACCTGTCAATCTTTAGAAAAATTGGAATGAGCTACACAACTTAGCAAATGGTTTCGAAAATATATATCATATTTCCATACAAATAATATAAATCATAAATTAACTAAACAAATATCATATATGAACTCCGGATAACAAATCCAAAAATCATACTCGACTAATAACTATTTCTAATCAAATCCTATCCATGTATAATACATATAGGTACTCATGTGATGAATTCATTCTATTTATTTATTTACTTATTTATTTGGTCTTAGAGTCAATAAAACATAATTGTTCCATAAGCATGTCAAATTACAAAAGAAGGGTCAAAATACAAACCATATGGTCATTGCCATGGAAGTGCGCAGAAGTAAGAAAATGGGGAAGTATCATTTCTCACTTCTCTATCTATTCAAACACCAGAAAAGAAAATTGAGAAAACCTTTTTCCTTTTCTCTTTTCTCTTTTACACAATCATTTCCTTACTTTCAGGGTGCTACAGTTAATTTTGTGGTTATGTAAATCTCATTTGTAATAAATTGTACTTCAAAATAGTTAATTTTGTGATCATGCAAATCTCACTTGTATTCTAATTACAGTTCAATTTTTATTTTTCTTAATTAATTTTTATTTTAATTGATCAACTTTTTCACTTTCACTTTCACATTACCATTCAAACACCGGAAAAGATATAGCATTTTCCAAACTACACTTCCCAGTAACATTCAAACACCGAAAAACTTACTAACTAATTCTTAAGTTCTAAAAGAAACTATTTACTACTTATTTACTTCCTTACTTCCACCCCTAACCAAACAGCCCCGGAAGCCAAAATATGGTGCACCATTTATGTGGCGCTCCGATCGGGCGAGTACGGGGACGCCACCGCGACGTACATACGCAGAGCGATGGTACCATCACGTATGTATGCTAAGCATCAATACAACACAATACAGGGATCAGAGTGCAGAAATTTCGTGGTGATACATTCCAATACAAAATATTACAAGTACTTAGTAATCACAGATTATGGCATAATATTACATAAATATTACATCACCAAATAGTACAAAAGTATGACTGTATAAGGTACAAAAGATAGAACTCACGAGCTAGAAGAGGGAATCTCGCGAGCGGGGAAGACGGGACGGAAGTACGGCTGATCCGCCTGCTCCTTGAAGTAGGCCTAATGCTCAGCTGAAGGGTCCACCTCAGTCCAACCTGCTAAATCTGAACATACAAATTCAGGGTTGTTAGTGAGCAACCCAGCGAGTGCAAAAAGAAGCCAAGTTGCAAATATAAATAAAAGTAAGTGCATCAGGTCAAGTATAATGTACCCAAATCAATAAGCATGGAATAACCACAATAAATAGTGAAATATGGAAATGACATTAGAATTTATGTGGCATGAAATAAAGCAAGTGTAGCATGTCAAATGTCATGTAATCAAATTAGTAAGCATGGAGTAACTACAATAAATAGCAAGTATGAACACGACAATAAAATTTATGTAGCATGAAGTCAATTATCAAGTTATTATTAAGACTCGTTCAATTTGTACGTTTCGGTATATGACCGGTGCCATATACTTTCGCATACAAGCCGAGCGAGGTTGGTTATTGAAAATTGATGGGGAACGATGAATCATGTTTAGAATGGGTCTCGTGCATACCCGGGACAATGGTCCAGGAGTATCCGGTACTGAGCCGGAACGTACCGCTAGGTACCGAGACTTACTATATGCATGAAGGTCTTAGTATACGCCCGAACAGGAATAAAATGTCACCGTTCTCCACAGGATATACCCAGGGGATTATAGCACACCTGGCAGGCAGGCAAGGGGGTAGGGGTGCCAGTATACCCCTCAGAAACGCCTGGTGGCCTCCAGGTCGAATCCAACAGGAATAGTTGTACAACATATGTGTGACCACCATAAATACAGAAGCTATATCAATACCCAGCAATTTTTCCCGTCCCGGTGTAAGTTGTTTAAATATAACAGAGTGTTAAATAGTAATGTCCACAGGGTATTCACAAAAGTTCAATATCCATGGCTATCCTATTACGGGGGTCAACTGGAGTATAATATCAGGAGTAATGTCAGGAGCCTCCCTATTTTAGGGTTCAAGCATACAAGAGTTCAGGAGTACAGGAGTTCAGGAGTACCAAATATCTGATAATAATATAATAATCATGCCAAGTTCCCGTAAAAGTGATAGTCATGAATATGTCATATAATACAGGTATCAAGAGTGGTAGTGTCCGGTCAAGGGTCACAATGTCAAGTCAATGTACTTGTACCACATGAAAGCTTGTCACACACCGGGTGTCAGGATCAGGTGTTAAGTATGACATATATTGAATACCGATGTCTAAATATAAAGTGCCATGGAACAAGTTTCAAATATCAAGTGCCGGTGTAAATACCGAGTGCCAGTGTAAATACTGAGTGCCGGTATCATAAATCATATATCAAGGGTAACATGCCAAGTGTCGGTGTAAATACTGAGTGTCGGTGTAAATACCGAGTACAACAATATATATTAACTTGTGTAGCGGGGTATCATGTACTAAAAATTACAGTAGCAAGTAAAGTATTAAACATTACGGCGATAATAAGATGTTTCCATATTAATTAACATGCTATAAACATTTGAGTGATAATTATTAAGCACAAAATAAACACTCGCCTAAAATTCGGGACGCAATACCGAGAAAAGTCTGGGGAGTCTGCTAACACGCGCCATCATGTTATTAGCCCATAAATGTATTAAAATATATACATATATATATATATATATATATATATTATATATTATAAATATTAGAGAGGGAATGAGAGAGGAGAGAGGAGAGAGGAGAGAGAGAGGAGAGAGAGAGAGAAAGAGAGAGAAAATAGGGTATTTTTAGAAGGAAGTAGGAATGAAAAAGGGGAGGGGTATGGTTGTAAATATTGTGTAGTAATTTGAGAATGAGATGGGGGTATTTAGGGCATGTAGGAAAAGTGAGTTTATTTAGGGAAAAGAAATAAAAAGAAAGAAAGAAAGAATGAAAGAGAGAAAGAAGAAAGAAAGAAGGAAAGGAAAAAGAAAAGGAGGGGAGGGGGTGGCCAGCTGGCCACCGGCGCCGGCGGCCTGGCGACAGTGGCGCCACCACCGGGAGGGGGCAGGCAGCGTGCGCCCCTAGGGGAGGAGTGGAGAGGAGTGGTGGGGGGATCTTAAAGTTGGTTGGTTGTTGTTGATGTTTGGTGGTGGTGGTGGTAGATGGTGGTGGTGGTGGTTGTGGAGGTTGTGGTGATGGTTGGAGTTGGTGGGGAGTTAGAGGAGGAGGAGGAGGTGATGATGGGGTGGTTGGAGTGGTGAATTTGGTGGAGGTGGTGGTGAATTTTGGAGGAGGAAGGGAGGTGGTGGTCGTGGGTTTTGATGAAATTGGTGGTGGTTGGTGGTTGATGGATGTTGAAGAAGGAGGTGGAGTGGAGAGGGGTTGTGGGGGAGTGGGTGGCCGGCTAGGGTGGCCGGCGGTGGTGGTGGTGATGGTGGAGGCGACGGTGGATTTGGAGGAGGTGGGTTTAGTTTTGTTGAAGTGTTGGAAGGAAAATGAAATAGAAAGAAAGGAAGAGAGAAGGTTTAAATGGAGAAGGAGAAAGAAAAGGGAAAATGATATGATGAATGGGGGGATGGGGGGAGGAGGGGGGCTACAGCAGCAGCCCATCATGCCTCTGGCTACTGCTACAGTCGGCTAGAAGAGGGAACGCAGGGTATGGGGGGGGGGAGTCAAAAGGGGAGAAAGTAAAGAAAGAAAAAGAAAAAAAGAAAAGAAAAGGAAAAAATAAGAAAAAAAGAAAATAAAATAGTTTAAAATTTTTATTATTTACTAATTTATTTATTATAATTTTTAGAAGTACAAAGTAGGGGATTAGAAAAGAAAAAAATAAGAAAGAAATTGTCGGTAAGTAATATTATTATTTTAATAGGGCAAAAATTTGATTGTTTCAGAAACGTTCCGAAAAATTCTCAAAAATAGAAAATATTATTTTAAGATATTTGGTGAAATAGGATTCGAGAAATTTAATATACTTTTCAAATTAAAAATCTTAGAATCTTCCGACGATACCGGCTGACGTCAGAATCGGTGAAATTTTGATAAATTTAGAAAAATCTCAAAAAATGATTTTAAATAGAAAATGAAATTTTAAGAAGTAACGTGAAAGCCGTTTTTGAAATTTAATCCCATTTGAATACTAAAATCCAGGAATCAGTCAGTCCCATTTGAAAACTAAATATCCGGGAATCAATCAGCGATGCCGACCGACACCGGTTTTGGAGATTTTGTAGAAAAATTCTAAAAATTATAGAAAATCATGAAAATTTAAAATATTAGAAAACAGTGTCTGAAACTGAAATCGGTCAAATCAGACTACCAGAATGGTCAAATCGGGCTACAAGCTGGTATCGGGTTCCTGCTCGGGTCAGGGCTTACTCTAGATCTGAGAATCCAGATCCGATACACAATTATATAAGTAATCACAACCTAAAATCAAATATTGGAAGAAAATTGAACAAAATGGTCGAAAAAATTTGGGACACGCATTAGGATACGTATCCCAGGAACTGGGTGCTACAATCTACCCACCTAACAAAATTTCGTCCTCGAAATTTCTATAAGGAAAGAGATGAACATGGAAATAAAGAATTGATAAGATAAGATATGGAGTACATGAGATAATTACCACTCAAGGCTCGAACAGATGCAAGTAACGGTCACGAATGATGTCTTCCCGCTCCAAAGTTGCTTCTCCCAGACTATGCCTGTTCCATGAAACTAGCACCAACGGGATGCTCTGGTTCTTCAGGGTCTTGACACTTCTGTCCATAATAGCCATTGGTTGCTCAGTATATGACAAATCTGGCTGCAACTCCAACTCTGAATAATCCAATACATGGCTCTCATCCTTGATATATCTTCTTAGCTGCGACACATGGAACACATTGTGCACTCCTTCCAGTGATGGCGGCAGTGCCAATCTGTAGGCCACTTCTCCCACTCGCTCCAATATCTCAAACGGGCCTATAAACCTCGGACTCAGCTTCCCACGTGCACCAAATCTGATCACTCCCTTGGTCGGAGATATCTTTAAAAACACATGCTCTCCCACCTGAAACTCTAACGGTCTTCTATTGGAATCTGCCCAACTCTTCTGTCTGTCCTGCGCCGCACGAAGGTGCTCTTGGATGGTCCTGATCTTGTCCACTGCCTATACTATCACATCTGGTCCCAAATGCCTTCTCTCACCAACTTTATCTCAACACAATGGTGATCTGCATCTCCTGCCGTATAGGGCTTTAAATGGGGCCATCTTGATGCTCGCTTAATAGCTGTTATTGTAGGAAAACTTTGCCAATGTAGATGGTCTTCCCACGATCCCTTAAAGTCTATCATACAAGCCCTCAAAGTGTCTTCTAGGCTCTGAATGGTCCGTTCGGACTGCCTGTCTGTCTCTGGATGATAAGATGTGCTAAATTTCAGACGGGTCCCCAGACTTTCTTGAAGGCTCTCCTAGAAGCGAGATCTGAATCTCGCGTCTCTGTCCGACACGATACTAACAGGAACTCCATGCAGTCAAACAATCTCCCTCATGTACTTGTCCGCCAGAAGCTCCGTAGATTGTCCCACTCTGAATGGTATGAAATGTGCTGACTTAGTGAGATGGTCAACTACCCATACTGCATTGTTCCCCTTTGGATTGCGGGTAGAGCTGTGACAAAATCCATGGTAACATGCTCCCATTTCCATTCTGGTATTGGCAAAGGCTGTAGTAATCAAGCTGGTCTCTGGTGTTCAGCCTTCACTTGCTGACACAGTAGACACTTCGCCACATATTGTGCGATCTCTCTCTTCATCGCATTCCACCAGAAATGTTGCTTCAGATCCTGATACATCTTAGTTCCTCCAGGGCCTATAGAGTAAGCTGAGATGTGAGCCTCAGCTAAGATCTTCTGTCTAATCTCCCCCTGAGGCACACAAATTCTGAATGTTGAAATAGAATGCACTATCAGTATGTATGCAAACATCTGACCTCAGCCCCGCTTCCACTTGCTCTCTGAACTTCAGCAATCTGGGATCTTCTCCCTGTGCTTCTCTGATCTCCTCCATCAATGTCGGCTGGATCTGAAATGCCATCAACTGTACGGATCCACTGACCCTCCGAATCACCATCAAATCTAGCCGCCTCACTCCTTGAGTAGCTCCTCTTGCTGAGTGAGAAGCATAACCATGTTGGCTCCAGGTCTTCTACTTAGTGCATCCAGCACAACATTAACCTTACCAGGATGGTACTGCAGATCTATATCATAATCTGCTATCAATTCAAGTCATCGCCTCTGCCTCATATTCAACTCCTTCTGAGTGAAAATGTACTTCAAGCTCTAGTGATCAGTGTAAATCAACATTCGGTCACCAAGTAGGTAATGTCTTCATATCTTCAACGCAAAGATCACAGCTGCTAGCTCTAGATCATGCGTTTGGTAATTCTTCTCATCAGGCTTTAATTGCCTGGATGCATATGCCACCACATGTCCATACTGCATCAATACGCATCCAAGACCCTTCCCTGAAGCATCACTGTACAAAACCATTCCTCCTGTCCCTAAGGGTTTCTTTAAGATTGGAGCTGAAATCAACTTGTTCTTCAACTCCTCAAAAGCAGACGCACACTCTTCAGTCCATATGTACTTCTTTTCCTTCCTGGTAAGCTTGGTCAAAGGAGCTGCAATCTTCGAGAAGTCCTGCACGAACGTTCGATAATATTCAGCTAGTCCGATGAAGCTCCTGATCTCTATCACGAACTTTCGAGTTGGGCAATCCTTCACCGCCTGAATCTTGCTGGGATCCACCGAGATTCCTTCCTTAGAAACAACATGGCTCAAGAATGCTATACTCTTCAGCCAGAACTCACACTTACTAAGTTTGGCATGAAGCTGCTCAAGTCGGAGCGTCTGTAGTACAACCCTCAGATGCTCCACATGCTCTTCTTCATTCTTGGAATAGACCAAAATATCTGTAAAACACCTAGAGGGGGGTGAATAGGTGTAAGTGCTAATCTAATAAACTAAATGCAAACTAAGTGCGCTAAATGCGGAAGCTAATGCAAATCTTGCAACACACTTAATACAATCCAACAAGTGTAGCCGAATTCCCCTTGCGAGGCTCTGGACTAACTCCTCTTGATTCCCCTTGAAATGGGTTGAGGCGCTATGTGAAGCTCTTGTTGGATGAGTACAAGTTAGGCACACACACACAAGCAATCCAAGCAATAAGAAATATGTGCACACACAATCAAGCCAAGCAATCAAGGATAAATTACAATATGAAAGATGCAAGGCAACACAAGCAATGTATGTAATATGAATGCTATGAAAGTATGATGCTTGTATGAAATGATGCTTTGCACAAATGTAAAGAGAGAGAGTTAGAGAGACAATGGATCAAACGCAAACACCAAGATTTGTTTCGAGGTTCGAGCACCTTGCTCTACATCCCCGCCTACACCACCGTGTAGGATTTTCACTATCTCAACTCCCACCGAGGGAACCTCTACCGAAGAGGATTTCTTACAACTCTAGGAGTACCTAACTCCTCTCTCAATACAACCTCCACCGAGGCCAACAACAACCAACAACAACACCTCTACCAAAGAGGCTCACAACCAATCTCAATCACCTCACACTTGAGGGATACAAACCAATCACCCGATCACCTCTACCTAAGAGGGATACAACAAGAATAAGGGTGTACAACTTAGAGGTTACAAACAACAACCTCAAACTCTCTCTTTCTTTCTTTTTCCACAAAACAAAGATCCTAATAGTTTAGGATAGTATGATATAGCTCAAGTGTGGAATCAAAGTGTTTTTGGAAACAAGCAACAAAGAAAAACTACTTGGGAAATCTCTTGTATAAGATAGAAAATGAAATACCAATCAAAATCCCAAAACCTAGTTTTCTTTGATTTTCCAAAAACCCAAAACAAATAAAGATGAGAAGTTTTTGCACTTAAAACTCTTTTGAAAACTCTTTTAAACACTTCAGAAAACTGGTAATTTTTCTCTTAAAAAACTTGGCCAAAATCCCCAAAGAGATGGGGTTTATATAGCCCCTATACAAAACTAGCCGTTAGGCTGAGTTGGCAGTCTGACAGACTGCCGGTCGACCGGCCCGGTCGACCGCCAACGGTCAAAAATGTGACCGTTGGGCAAAAGCGGTCGACCGGCCCGGTCGACCGATAAAACCCGAGAGCAGAGCTCTCAACTCGGTCGACCGGCTCGGTCGACCGTCCACTGTGCCTAACAGACGTGCACGTCTGTGCACGTCGGTCGACCGGATCGGTCGACCGGCCCTTGGTGCGGTCGACCGTCCCGGTCGGCGACCAGCCTGTCAGCACAAAACTAGGTCAGAAAAATTTGGAAAAATATTTTCTAAAAAAAATCTTTTATCTCTTTTAAAAATACCATAAAAAATGTTTTATCATTTTATGTTGAAACATAAACATGTGATAAAAATTTCAAGACAATATATCAACATATCAATTCATTTTTGTGTCTTGCCATTTATCAAAAACAAAACTTGTATTTTATCAAACTAGAATTTTCCAAAACATGAATAGGATAGTCAAAATAAGTTTGTCTAGCAAGTTTAAAGCATGTATGTATATCTAGAACATATCTAATATACATAGGTATAAGGTAAACTTGTTTTGATCTAACCAAAAACCAAATCATGAAACGTGTGTGTTTTGTGCACTTGAGCATATCAACTAAACTAAGCTTTACAAATATGGATCTAAAACACAAACTCTAAACTAGATACCTAAGTCTTCTTGACGATCTTCATCTTCAAGTAGACTCGGTCCAAACTCCGTGATTCTCCAAGTGTAAAGGTATGATCTTTAAGCTTTGGCACCGGAATCATCATGAATAGCTTCTAATCATCTTGTTGAAGCTAATCACCAACCTAATATCCTGTTAATGATCTGAAACTTAGAAACACAAGAATATTAGTAAACATAACTACATGAGTGTTGATCATCATCAAAACTAGAGTGGAAGGCCATTGGGCCAACAATCTCCCCCTTTTTGATGATGACAAAACTCATGGAGTTATATATGCATGGATTAAAGATAAGCTTCAAAGAAGCTCCCCCTTAACTCATGCATAGGGATAAACAATAAATATGCAATGAATATTAAACATGAAACATGCATATGCATAAACAATAAATGGTTCTAGATATCAAATGGAATATTCAAAACAAAATAAGCTCTAGATACCAATTACAAAGCAAACTCTATATATCAATTAAACTTAATATTCTTGAGATTAAAACATAATATATGCATATAAAACATAAGCATGCATATAAAATAAAACATAAATACTTCTCCCCCTTTTTGTCAATCATCAACAAAGGGGTAAACAATCAAAACCATAGATAAAATGAGGGGTAAAAATCTTTCTTCCCCTTTATGTCAAACAAAACAATAAAAGACAATGTTCTCCCCCTTTTTGTCTAAAACAAAAACAAGTCAATAAGGGGTGACTACAAACATGATATCAATTAGAAAATATGTCAATGAAGCATCTTGATACCAATAAACAAGGATCAATATATGTTATATGCTATATACATTCATGAAGAGGAAGACGCTAAGTTAGCTTCCCTACACATATGCATTACATGAAGAAGGGATGACAAGCCCCAATTCACATAACACATATTATGTAATGCATAAGAGGAGATGTGAAGCTCCCCCTACACACGTATATCATATAAAGAAGAGTTGTCAAGCTCCTCAATTTATAATATACTCAACATGAATCTATATGTAAGAGAGATGTTAAGCTCTCCTTGCATATAGGAAATACAAATCAAAACTTTGAATATTTTCTTTAAACAACATTTTGAGATACCAATTGTAATTAAACATAACAAATTACCAATTGTAAAACAACATAACAATTTTGAATGTCTAAACACAAATTTTGATACCAATTGTAAGAATATATTTCATTTTGAAAAACATATAAACAAATTTGATGTTGATATCATATGTTCAAAATAACAACTTTTGATCATAAAGAGTGGGAGTACAAATACCAATTGAAATACAAAATCAAAATTTCTCCCCCTTTATGAGATACAAACTAAAGACATGCATAGTCTTGATAACAATTCAAAAGTAATCAATTTAAACAAAATTGAAACTCAAGCACTAGCATAAACACAAACATATATATGTATAAAAAATAGATACCAATAGAAATTGATATATTTGGAATTCAAAGCATACATACATACAAACATATATGAGTATACAAGAAGATCAAAATGATACCAATTGAAAGAGTTCAATGATACCAATTGACATAACAATAAGTTCAAGTGTATACATCATATCATCTACCACCCAATCATAATTCAAGTTTTAAAGATTTTCAATTTAGGGCATACATGAACATGATCTCCCATCCTACCGCCCTTAGAAGGTAGGGGTTTTCAAAGATAGATTTGAAAATGTAGTTTTGTTTGAAAATCACTACCAAATGAAGAACACCGCAACTAGTTAAATGGAAAACTTGTTAACTAGCACGAAATCCTTCAAGTAAGGAATAAAACAAAAAATGAAATTCACATGATAATCATCACTCTTACCAATAAAACATACCTCATGAGAAACAAAACATGAGCAATAGATATGAGTGTACAAATAATATGTGAAGATCATAATCATGAAAAATATTTCATTAAGCTCAATTATTCCTTAAAACATACTTCCATAAAAAAACATGAAAAATCATATAAAACTCCTTATTTAATCTTCAAGGCATATGTATGTCTAATACAAGCTAAAATATACATACATATCCAAAACTCAACGAGTCCACTAAATGAATATTCATGAAGGCACGTGGCTCAAAAAGATGTATATGTATAGATTAGTTTGAACTAGATGGACATATACATGAAGTTAAACATAAATACATGAAACATGAAAAACTAAATTTTCATCACAACAATTTCATTTCAAGGTATATGTATGAATTGTCAAACATGAAGTATACATACATATCCCTAAACACAATTGAGTCCAAATATAGATTTGCATGAAAGGCAAGTGACTCAAGGGGTATACATGTATATCTTAAAGTTTGGCAATACAAGCATATACATGAAGTGAAACACACAATCATAAAACAAATTCAAAAATGGAATACAAGTTTGAAATATATGAATCATCAAAACTAGACTATACTAGCACATCTAATGGGTTCAAATAAGCAATTAAGCTCAACATATATAGATTTATTTGTAGCCCACTCTATGTACAAGTATATAACTAGTCTTAATGAAAACAAACATCTAAACATATATTCAAAATATGAAGCATCAAAACAAATATAAAAGTCATCATGATAAAACTAAAACATGATTACTATGTAAATTCACATGTATTAGATTCATGATGTACATTATAGCTTAAACAAAAGTGAGAACACTAAATATGGGTTCATATAAGCATATGTGTCTCAAATACTATACATGTATGTCAAGGATCTAATAAACATGGAATGAACATACTAATCCATAGACAATGAAACATGCTATAAAACATCAAAACATGCTATAAGCAATGAAATGGAAAGCATGTAAATAATAAATGGGAGTAAAGGATTGTTACCAAAAATCGAAGAAGCAACTTTCCTTGTCTCCAAAACATGGTGGTCATCTCCACCAAATCTTCCCTTGAAAGTGATGCATCCAATTTGATTTCCATGAAGTCCGGAACGCATCCACTCCAAGGTGTCATCACTCTCACGTCATGTGAGAGCCCACACCTACATCAAAATAATAGGAGGGGTGGTCTTTGGTACCCACATCTTGTTGGGTCCATGGGGGTTAGTCCCTTCTCTAACCCAAACAAATTTCTTGGCTAAATTTTCAACATGTAAACGATCATAGCAAAATTTAGCAAGATGGCCTTTTCGCCACAATGTGTACATGTGTACACATGAGCATACTTGTGTTGATGGTGTCCGTGTGAAGCATGTGTATGCCTTGATGGGTGTGCATGCATAAAGGATGGAACTTGTTTCTTTCGAACCAAGGTTTCCAACCGTGAGTGGTTCATGGCACATTGGCTCATAGTGGAGCCCAAACAATCTACTCTCTTCTTTAGCATACAAATATCATCATTATCCTAGAAGAAGAGGTACATGCATTAGGTAGTCTAGATGAAGAGGCTACCTAGCATGGCAAACATGTGCATCCATTTTATTTTGCAAAACAATTTTTTCTTTAAACACACATCTAAATCATTTGTAATGGAAATAATTTTATTTTTCAAATCAACATTCTCTTTTAAAATAAAATCAACTTTTGAAGACAAGTTATCATTTTTCTTCAAAAGAGCATGGCAATCATTTTTATTTTTCAAAACTCATTTTCTTTAAGTGCAAGTTCTAATTGAGATCTTAATGAATCCCTTTCATTATAGACCTCAACCTTTTCTTGCAAAACACAATCAAGTCTAGAATGCAAACACTTATTTTCTATTTCAATTTCTAGACTTTTCTTTTTCAAAATCTTATATTTTTCAATTAGTTTTTCACAACAATTGAAGTTCTTCATTCAAAGCATGGGCATCAATATGATCATTTGAAGAACTAGCATCATCATCACTATCTAATGGAGTTTCCGAGTGTACCTCAAGGGAGTCTTCCCTTGGACCATATAGCATTGTTGTGGCTCGGATTCTCCACTAGATTCCTCTTCTTGTTGGATTTGGACTTGAAGCTTGGAGGTGTTGGTGGTTGTTGTCAACTTGTTCCACACTGCAAAAGCGGAATCAAGATTAGAAACATGTAAAAGATATTCTTTAGGTAAAGTGCTTCTAATGGCCTCTAGGGCTTGTGCATTGGCCCCTATATGATTGCAATCACCAAGATAACATCTCTTGGTGGCGGCAAGAAAGACATGCAAACCTAGGGTTTTTAGGTACATGGACATCCTATACTTCCAAATATCAATGTTGGAAGGATCATAGCTAGGTGGGGTCATGAAGTCCATGGTATAAACTAGATGTGTGCAAACAAGCAAATGCAAATGAGATTAGCAAGCAAATGGATCACTCCTAGGATGTTAAGCCTAAGTATCAGGAGCACTAGCTCTGATACCAATTGTAAAACACCTAGAGGGGGGGTGAATAGGTGTAAGTGCTAATCTAATAAACTAAATGCAAACTAAGTGCGCTAAATGCGGAAGCTAATGCAAATCTTGCAACACACTTAATACAATCCAACAAGTGTAGCCGAATTCCCCTTGCGAGGCTCTGGACTAACTCCTCTTGATTCCCCTTGAAATGGGTTGAGGCGCTATGTGAAGCTCTTGTTGGATGAGTACAAGTTAGGCACACACACACAAGCAATCCAAGCAATAAGAAATATGTGCACACACAATCAAGCCAAGCAATCAAGGATAATTACAATATGAAAGATGCAAGGCAACA
Organism: Agave tequilana; assembly: GCA_038442645.1. Taxonomy (NCBI): domain Eukaryota; kingdom Viridiplantae; phylum Streptophyta; class Magnoliopsida; order Asparagales; family Asparagaceae; genus Agave; species Agave tequilana. Next base: position 93,020 of record JAVJIF010034699.1, read on the forward strand.
CAAGCAATGTATGTAATATGAATGCTATGAAAGTATGATGCTTGTATGAAATGATGCTTTGCACAAATGTAAAGAGAGAGAGTTAGAGAGACATGGATCAAAACGCAAACACCAAGATTTGTTTCGAGGTTCGAGCACCTTGCTCTACATCCCTGCCTACACCACCGTGTAGGATTTCCACTATCTCAACTCCCACCGAGGGAACCTCTACCGAAGAGGATTTCTTACAACTCTAGGAGTACCTAACTCCTCTCTCATACAACCTCCACCGAGGCCAACAACAACCAACAACAACACCTCTACCAAAGAGGCTCACAACCAATCTCAATCACCTCACACTTGAGGATACAAACCAATCACCCGATCACCTCTACCTAAGAGGGATACAACAAGAATAAGGGTGTACAACTTAGAGTTACAAACAACAACCTCAAAACTCTCTCTTTCTTTCTTTTTCCACAAAACAAAGATCCTAATAGTTTAGGATAGTATGATATAGCTCAAGTGTGGAATCAAAGTGTTTTGGAAACAAGCAACAAAGAAAAACTACTTGGGAAATCTCTTGTATAAGATAGAAAATGAAATACCAAATCAAAATCCCAAAACCTAGTTTTCTTTGATTTTCCAAAAATCCAAAACAAATAAAGATGAGAAGTTTTTGCACTTAAAACTCTTTTGAAAACTCTTTTAAACACTTCAGAAAACTGGTAATTTTTCTCTTAAAAACTTGGCCAAAATCCCCAGAGATGGGGTTTATATAGCCCCTATACAAAACTAGCCGTTAGGCTGAGTTGGCAGTCTGACAGACTGCCGGTCGACCGGCCCGGTCGACCGCCAACGGTCAAAAATGTGACCGTTGGGCAAAAGCGGTCGACCGGCCCGGTCGACCGATAAAACCCGAGAGCAGAGCTCTCAACTCGGTCGACCGGCTCGGTCGACCGTCCACTGTGCCTAACAGATGTGCACGTCTGTGCACGTCGGTCGACCGGAATCGGTCGACCGGCCCTTGGTGCGGTCGACCGTCCCGGTCGGCCGACCAGCCTGTCAGCACAAAACTAGGTCAGAAAAATTTGGAAAAATTTTTTCTAAAAAAAATCTTTTATCTCTTTTAAAAATACCATAAAAAATGTTTTATCATTTTATGTTGAAACATAAACATGTGATAAAAATTTCAAGACAATATATCAACATATCAATTCATTTTTGTGTCTTGCCAATTTTATCAAAAACAAAACTTGTATTTTATCAAACTAGAATTTTTCAAAACATGAATAGGATAGTCAAAATAAGTTTGTCTAGCAAGTTTAAAGCATGTATGTATATCTAGAACATATCTAATATACATAGGTATAAGGTAAACTTGTTTTGATCTAACCAAAAACCAAATCATGAAACGTGTGTGTTTTGTGCACTTGAGCATATCAACTAAACTAAGCTTTACAAATATGGATCTAAAACACAAACTCTAAACTAGATACCTAAGTCTTCTTGACGATCTTCATCTTCAAGTAGACTCGGTCCAAACTCCGTGATTCTCCAAGTGCAAAGGTATGATCTTTAAGCTTTGGCACCGGAATCATCATAAATAGCTTCTAATCATCTTGTTGAAGCTAATCACCAACCTAATATCCTGTTAATGATCTGAAACTTAGAAACACAAGAATATTAGTAAACATAACTACATGAGTGTTGATCATCATCAAAACTAGAGTGGAAGGCCATTGGGCCAACAAT
>JAVJIF010034700.1:0-146916 GCA_038442645.1 Agave tequilana
GAGGCAAAAATCATGGAAGCCTTGAGGACTCCTCTCCAAAAGGGGGAGACATATCCTGAACGAGTATGGTGCAAATCATAAGGCTTCTTCGTATAATAATTATAAAGTATAAGAGCCACCCACGGAGCATGTATATCATGGAAAATTCGCCACGACCATTTGGATAGGAGGCACTGAAGACCGTAGATTACAAACTCTCACGCCTCCTTGATTTTTATGAGAACAAACAAGTTGTGAATTAACCAAGTAAAGTCCTTCGTGTATGTCCTTGTTGTCTTTCCAAAAGAAAGCATGACGAATACGATCAATATCATAGATCACCCACTCCAGAAGGTAGTAGAAAGCCATAAAGTAGAGGGACAATGAAGACAACATGGAGTTCACAAGGATAAGTCTACCTCCTCTAGAAAGAGTATTACCCTTCCAAGTAGCAAGCATCTTCTCAACTCTATCAATAGGAGATTGTCAATCCTCCCTAGTGAGTGAGGACACTTTGATTTGTAACCCAAGATAGGTGAATGACAAAGAAATTAATTAAATTGCAATTAAGAATGATAACGGCTCGCGTGCCCATCTCTTCACTTCTGCTCAAATTATTATTTATAAAATATTATGGCATCTTATAAGAGGCAAAGATATGTACATATATAAGATATAGGAGAAGGTGGAAAAGGATAGAAACAATCATCTTGCATATAAGATATCCTAGAGGTGGAGAAGGTTGGTATTGGTAAGAATTGGATGGTGGATAGCAAAGATGGAAAGGGTTAAAGCAAAGTTCTGAAGATTTATATTGGCCTGGATTTGATGGTTGATGGTAGAGGTTGGTGAGGGGGATGGCAGAAAAGGTGGAGAGATGGGGATGGGATGAAGAATTTAACACAAAAGATAAAAGATCTCTCCACCTTGCTATAAGGGTTGAAACAAATCAAGATAGTGGACATCTATCTGAATATGCTGAGCCACAGTTAACCTTGAATATAGGTATGAAGCCCCCGGCAAGGCCTGAACTAGAGTATCAGTAGGTCCTCGACCTCTGATGCCGACCTGATATCAAAATAAAATTTTGATCAACCTGTAATTCAGGTGTAAATAGTTGAGCTTAGTGTTTGATTCTACAAGATTAAGTCAAGTCCATGCCTGTTAGGCTGCCCAGTAGCTAGAGCACTGCAATCTGTACGTACTTAGTAGTAAAGTAGTAATAGCAGGATTATAGGATGAGGCTAATTGCCAACATTAGAGGGATGGAGAGAGAGGACAGAGATTCAAATCTGAGTTTGATATCCTCGACTGATGTTTGTGAGGATTTGAATACGTGGGGAAAGTTTAGAGTTTGAATTCTGTTTCACAACTGCCTCTTGCTTGAGTGGATGTTTCCATATAAATGGTGAATGGTCTACATCTCTATGGTGATGGTGAGACTGTCAGCATTGGCCTTCTGAAGGTAGAAGGGAAGACAGTTGATCTCTCCACAATATTGAGGATTGGTGGTAACAAGATAATTGAGAGTTGTGTGGGCAATTGGCAGTACAATGAATATACCTGAGTTTTATTGAACATGTAAGGATTAGGTGAACCATATGGCTGAGTCTGCTTCTTACTTGTCCAAGGGATACCTTGATAGATTCATTTGGATCTCACTGGCTATCACTACAAGTAATCAGAACATTATTTGATAATTATTGTTGTACATTCTCCTTGATTTAGGCTTAGATGATTTTTCAGAGAATGAGGAGAACTTGGGTCTAATATTAAAGTATCCTTTGGAGGGAAAAGTTGCTTGTTGAAAAAGAATCAGCAAGAGAAAGAGCTAGGAAACAAAGGTGCTTTCGGGGCAGAGATGGAACAGTGAAAGGATAAGCGCGTGATTGATATAACTATTGGCCCAAAGGCCATCACTCTAATTTGATGATGATTAACTCATGTAGTTATAATTTACTAATAATCTTGTATTTATATAATTCAATTATTGATCAAGATATTAGTAGGTGTTTAGCTTCAACAAAGGAGTTTTGGGAGCTATCACGTGTTGTTTCAAGAGCTCGTGCGTCAATGATCGCATCTAGCACTCGGTTGGAGTCAAGCTCTTGGATCGTGTTTGGATCGAGTCGACTTGGAGAAGGAGTTCGAGAAGAAGACTTCAATTTGTGTTTAGTTAGTTGTTAGATCTTGCGTGAAGGTAGATAGTGTTGATATGCCCAAGTTCACACACACCAAAGTTTCAATATGTTTTGTTTTGGTTTAACCGGTTTTAGATTTCATGTCAAAAAAATAGATATAATCTTTTATGTGTTGGATTCTATCCATACACTCTATGCTTCAAATATAGTTTGAGTATCTTGTTTTTGTAACTAATACAAGTTTTGGAGAAAATGGATTTTCATTTCAAAATTCAAGTTTTGAAAAATACAGATTTTTAAGCCTAATTTCAATATCAAAAAAATGGTTCAAATAGTTTGTAATATGTGTTGATTTTGTCACACATATTTGTTATTCAAAGATCTTAGAAGAACTTATTTTTGTGAAATTTATGTGATTTTATGGGATTTAATTAAAATTAAAAAGCCAAGTTTTTCAGTCCCAGAATTCAGCCAGACTCAGCTGGCGGTGGACCAGACGGTCGACCGGACTAGGAGTCGATCGACCGAACGGTCGACCGATGTACACGAGGGAACGTGCACAGGCCAGCCAAGTAGGCCGGTCGACCGGGCGGTCGAGACTGAAAGCACCTAAGTCTCGGGTGACCGGTCGAACCGGGCGGTCGACCGCCAAGCTTGGCTCGGTCGACTGGAGGCTCAACGTCAGAAAAATGACGTTGGCCGGTCGACCGGGTGGTCGATCGGATGGGCAATTTGGGTTTTTCCAAATGCCAACAGCTAGAATTTTGAGAGGGTTATAAATACCCATCTCTTGGGCTGATTTCAACAAGAATTTTCAAGAGCAAAATTTCCTATCTTTTCAAGTATTTTTCAGCAAGAGTTTTAAAGAGTTTTGTGGTTAAAAGATTTATCTTTATTTGTTTTCAAGGGTTGAAAAAATCAAAGAAAAATAGAGTCTTTGGGAATTTGATTTGATCTTCATTTCTATCTTCTTCTAGTATTTTCCTAAGTATTTTTCTTTATAATTGTTTTTCAGACACCTTATTTTTTCACACTTAAGCTATCATATCTATCGTATCTATAGGATCTTATTTTTGATGAGAAAATTAGTTTGTGATCTATGTGATCACCGAGAGTTATTTGGTCTTTGAGATCACCAAGTTGTAAAACCTTTCTTTGCTTTGGGTTTATGTTCATCCCTCTAAGAGTAGAGGTGATTGTGCTTGTTGTTTGGCTTAGTGCCTTATCCCTCTTGTATGAGGTTATTGTTGTTTGGATAATGTCTTATCCCTCTTATGTAGAGGTGATTGTTATTGTGCCTTGCCTCTTGTGTAGAGGTTATTTTGTTAGAGAGAGAAGTGTGTACTCCTAATTGTATTTGCCAAATCCTCAGTAGAGATTCCCTATGTGGGAGGTCATGTGGACATACAGTGAAAATCTTCTGTGTGAAGTTGGGGACGTAGAGCAGTGGCTCGAAGCTCAAAATATATCTTGGTGTTTTGCGATTGATCCACTATCTCTAAACTCTCTCTTATATCTTGCACTGCTCATATTGTTCATATAATATAATATATATATATATAATATATATATATATATATATATATATATATGTATATATATATAATATATATCTATATATATGTATATATATAATATCTATATATATATGTAATATATATATATATATATGTATATGCTTGGTATTGTTTGTGTACCCATACTTGTGTTGAATCAAGAGAGCTTCATATAGCACCTCAACTCTTATTTAGAGAAATTTAGAGGAGATAGTCCAGAGCCCTTCACCAGAAATTTGGCTACACTCTTTGGTTACACATAGTGTGTTACATTTAGTTTTTAATTCCACATCACTTGTCATTAGATTAGTCATACACCTATTCACCCTCCTCTAGATGTATTTTCAATAACTACCCATTATTGTCGAGGCTTGAAGTGAGCCCTCCACTTGAGGGAATTTCCTTTGATGCCTTCCCTAAGAAATAATTATTTATATTTTCATTCCATTTTATGCTTTATCCCTCTGGCTTATCAGGGAGTGGTCAATTAATGTTGGATATAGTAATTGATTGGTAATGGTTTATTAGGTAGGTTATTGTTGTATATGAAACACCATATTTTTAAATTTTAAAATATGCAACACATTAATTAAATAAATTTTTTAATCAAACTTGTCTGCTTGTCCTGAACATGTTACTAATATAAAAGAAATTTAAAAAAGAAAATAAATTTGCTGGCATGGGGTGACATAGTCATGCAGAAACACTGCCCTAAAAGAAAGACAACCGGTCCCTCGCCCGAACTTGAAAGTGACCCCTCCTAGTCGCAAAGACTCTCGATAAATCATCAACACCCAGATCAGGACGGAGAACTGGGCTCTGCTCAGACAGAGATTGTTACCCGGAATGGAAAGAAGAATTTTTCAGAAAAATGTTTGCAAGAATTTTGCAATGGAGAGAAGAGAATTTTGTAAGAATCTGTAACATTCTATGCTGAAAGAAACAGAGAGAGGGGCTTATTTTTAGATCCTGATCGCACGATCAGATTTGTTGCAGCAACTTCTGCTCGTTGCAAAAAACCTCTCGCACGATCTCAGATCCAATTTGTTCGGATCAATGAACGATAAAATCCAGATAAATCTCAATAGAAAATATTAATCAGAAATTTAAAATAAAATTAAAGGTTTGCTTGGCCCATGGCCCAAGTCCAATAGCACTAGAATGTGGAGGAGTTATTATTTATACCACTCAACCTCCTTTATCCTATCCAATGTGGAACTAAAAGCCAAGATCAAATAGAGGGAAACACAAGTTTTTCCTTCACAATCCAATAAACCCAATAGTCCCCCCAAAACTTGAGTTTCAGGGAAAATAAAATAAATCAACAATAATAAATAACAAACAATCATCAAATCATAAAACACGAGTGAAATTGGGCAACATCATACTGTAGATTTGGGACAGGTGGACTACGCCTGAAACCTTCCTTAGTGAATTCATCGCCATCTGAGAGACATAGTGGATTACTTCTGGAACTAGCCTCTTTTATCAAATATTGATAGAATACACACACATTAAGTCTCTATCTATTGAGCGAGCGAGCTAAGCGTTCAGACAATGCTCAAAATAACTAACTCATGAGAGTTTCTAGGGGTTAGCCCTGCCCTCTCAACCGCGGCCATCACGGTTTCTTTCACTTAGGTAAGTCCTCCAAGGGTACTACAGTTGGATCTAATACCCTCCATACTTCATACGTTAGACTTATTAAGAGTTTAACTCAGCCTTACCTAATTGTATTATAAGAGCATCACCACAGAGAAGGATAGTAGATACAATGCTACATATAGGATATAAATATATCCAGGTCGATGCTCCATACGATATCACCAGTCCAACTTGTTCTACCACATTGAATTTCTTTCATGGAATCAGCTCCCAATCAAGTAGGTTGTATCCTGCTGCAATGAACTCTACTATGAGCTTAACCCCATCTCCCTCGATGAATTTAAAACTACACTTCTAGAAAGACCCTTAGTAAGATGACTTTATGTTGTTCAGAGTCAAACAATAGCTAAACTACTTTATTTCTCAAGTGGTGACAGTAAGAGATTTAACTCTTCATAATCACATTATTATGACTCTCGACACCCTTTATTAGACTTAAAACCTTCAGGTAATTCTCAGATTCTCCCCTCATTTGGGATCATAAGGTATTTATAAAGTTTTCTTTATTGCCTTAGTTTCAAAATGAGTAAATTATACCATAATGGTTTATGATAAAGCATATATACATTGCATTTGATTATTTCAGTATTTAAAGTGTACACACACACAGAGAGAGATTTAATTTGATAAAGTATAATCAAGAAATTTATGATTATAAAAATTATTTTAATGCACACTTAGTGTCAAAATCTAAGTATTAACATGTAATTCAGATATATAAAAATATAGCTTAAGTATTGAAAACATATAGCATATACTTGATCAAAATGTTATGAACTATACATGTACTAGAGAAAAAATATTTATTATCCCTTCTACTCATTTTATTAAGACACTGGTGATGACACATATGAGATTTTAATATCTTATAAGATGACTGCAAATTGGTTCTTTGTCAGATATCAAGACATCCAAATTTGTCTTACCATTTATATTCTTAATAGTATCTGAATTTCCATCGTGAATAAATTATCATTGTCTTAATTAGTGACGAGGATATATAATTTAATTTTTTTCTTTGTAGATAGAATTTTATTTTCACAAATAATACATGCATAGAATGTATGTTTACATATATAAGTTAATGAATAGTAAAATTTGATCTAATGCTTTTCACAACTTAGATAAGAAAATTCTCATAATTTATTATTTTTAATATCATGAAAAAATTTAAATAGGAGCTGTATAAATTTTCCAGCAATTAATATAATTTTAATAAGTATAATGAGTTACATCAATAGTTGATATTTTTAACTTGATATAGTTTCAATAAAAAAATATCTCATTGAATAAAAGCCAGTAATGAAATGAGAAAGATTAAATATTTTCTAGTTATAAGATAATTTCAAAGAAATTTATTTCATTATTTGAGATATTAAAATAGATAATTTTTCAAAATTAAGAAATGTAACAAGAATCTGATTTAAAATTTCAAACCTAAAATCTCAGCCAAATTCTAGAAAATTAAAACAATATTTGAAAAATATAAAATTAGATATTAATTTATCTCAAGTTTTTTCCTTCACAATCCAATAAACCTAACATTATCTTTTACTTCAATGGGCACCCCTCTAATTGATCTAATTGGGAACTAGGAGTCCACTTCGCTCTTTGCTTTTCTTAATATTTATTTTAAAATCTTTCATCCTCCTTTGATTCCTCATTTTAATTTCCTTTTGGATCCATTCCCCTTAGGTTCTTAGGGAGGTAATGGAACTAGAAGTAAGAAATTGCTTTCCTTTGTTAGGTTTAAATAAGAATATGAAGGAAAAAAAATAAATGATGGGGTAAATTGCAGAAAGGGTACCCGAGGTTTAAAGAAATCTCAACATGGGTATAAACTTTGTTTTTTTTCAAAATGAGTATCTAGGGCCCTTCTTCTGTTAGTTTCTTAAACTTTTCATTAGTTTGTTGGTTATCTGGTCACGTGCGAGGCATGTGACTAAAAAATTTGGACCAAGATGTCCTTCTTCAGCTCTTAATAATAAGTCTCATTCTCATTTCAGAATTGAATCCATCAACTCTCTCTCTCTCTCTCTTTCTCTCTCTCTCTCTCTCTTCTCTCTCACCATGCTAGCGCTCTTTATTCTCTCTTGCAATAAGGCATTGGAATCCATTTTAAAGATATATATATATATATATATATATATATATATATATATATTTATATATATATATATATATAATATATATATATATATATAAATGTACCATAGTAACAACAATTCATATGGTTGCCAAATAAAGATGATTGTATTTGGAGAAAAACTAAGAGATGTAGACCTCGCACTTTTGATCTATCTTCTTTTTAATTTCATTCATGTATATTTTTCCGAAAGAAAAATCCAAGCGAGGGAGAGGTTCCTAATTAAATGTAACACGAATTACGTGTAGTTTTTTTTAGCATGTAGATTGTTTGGAAATGAGTCGTTTAAGCCCTTGTGTATACTACTATAAGGATAAATGAAGTGACTATTTTGTAATATGAAGCTTTTGGTGTGCTATATGTAAGTCATTATTATTTTCAATGGAGAGAAAAGGGAGAAAGGAGAGAGATCTAGTGAGAGCAATGGGGGAAAGAGAGAGTGACGTGGAGTAGGGAAGCAAATGATGCTGGCTAGATCTCGTTTTAGTGCCAACGACCCTGAAACGATTTTCAGGTAGGAAAGTACTCGAATCCATGAGCATGACACTCGAATCCATGAGCAATTTATTTGAATCTATGAGCAAGAGATAACAACTCAAATTCACGATAAATTAGAGAGATAAACTCAATTTTATTAATAAAAAACTGAATAAAAGTTGAATATAAAAAAGAGAACATAATGGAGTTTTATAAGCATACAAAAAGAATACTACTCCTACTTGGAAACTATAACCTGTTTCCAAAAGAAAACAAAAAGAATTAAAAGAGTCCTAATCCTTTAGGAAAACTAATTCTAATTTTAAGAGAATAAATAAAAATAAACTTAAATAATTTCTTTAGATTTTCTAATTAAAGAAGCCTTCAGAAATACTTTTACTTTTAGGAATTCAACTGGAAGTCAATCTGAAAATCTTGTTGTTTGTTTTCCTGCTCTCCTACATGAGTCCCTCTCTCTTCAAAAGAACTCACTTTCGAGTTCCAATCAAACTATGAGGGAGTCATCTTTAGAAAACTCTGCCTAAGAAAAAGTATGATCCTAAAATCTTAATCTGCCTCGAAGAGCTTCGAAAGTGCAATTATCGATAGAACTTGGCACACCGTTTAGAATTTCTATAGTCGTGTTACATGGAATAAAGGGCATCATCTTAGAAGATCTGAATCTTTTTCACTTGTAACTAGACAAGTTATATATCTCCTATAGCTGTAGGTCAATGATGGATCATGCTTTCGCCGAGTCCATGTGCCAATAGTAGATGATATGAACTTGAAAATTTGGAAGCTTGCAACGCAAGCACTCTCCTTTTGCATGAAAGGATCTTCGAGATCATGAAGAATAAATATACCATGTGTGTTGATGATCTTTCATGGATGGTAATATTTCCAAAATCTTGGCGTACAAAACTCCTTTGTATGCTTCCAATGATTGACCTACTCCTCGAGAACTTCAACGGTTGGAGAAACTTTTTCTTTGTCAACTAAAGTAAGGTTTTTTTTTTTTTTGTTTCCTCTGCTTCCATAATGAACTCACCTTGATTGTATATGGATATGATATGACTTAGGTTTCTCTTTTCTGTAGGCTCTTGGATAGGTGGAATAGGCTTCATAACCAAAGTGTTGTCATCGAAGGATTTTGCTTCCCTAACAGTTGCTTGAGGGGTTTGAAGGAAACAATATTAGTTTGAATATCTTGATCACTTATATGATTGTTGGTTACAGACATATCAGTCACTGATGAATCTCTCTTGGTTGATTGCTCTTTAATTTGTGGTTTCTGTTGTTACTCCGCTATCTTGTTCGACTAATAAGATCTCATGACAGGTGGGTCGAATCTCCATCTCTTCTGCCTCCAAAGAAAGGCTATGAGCTGTAAAAGTCGTTTCATCTGCCGTTAAGTTTTTATAGGTGGTTTGCCTTGGAACATCCAGATGTTTTGCAATTGATTCCACCATGTTGTTGCCCTTCCTTACTTTTGTAGGTCACAAACTTGACATTGTCTTTCAAGAGAATATACTCGTATCAAACAGCTTATCAATGTTATCAATCTAAAGTAAGGATGACTCAACATCAAGATTCCTATTAAAGAAGGAATCCCAAACTCATTAGGATTTGAGTGTCCTCCTCCTTGTCACGGATAAAATTAGAAAGCATGTCTCTCCTATTAGAGTTAAAAAATCTGCCTCTCCTATTAGAGTTAGGATTAGCGAACCTCCTTTGCTTCCATGGACAATTCCTTTATCTTCATAATAATTGATAGATGAGATTTCATAATTCCTCTTCGTGGAAAAATTCAGTAAATTAAGGATGTCGTAAAGGATACATTAGTGGTGGATGATGTGATAGTAATTAATATGGTGGTGGTTGATTCGATTAACAATCATGTCGGCTTCGATACGTATCATCAGTTAGACTTTGATTATCAATCTTGAGAGACATCCTTTCAGTCGCTTGGGCCATACTATCCTTGGTAGACTTTATAGTACCGTCCCTCCTTCCAGTAGTGACCATCCTTGTGGATAGTCTTTGCAATCCACCATTGCCTCCTGCCATCATCAGATAGTTGTTGAACCTCTGATACCAATTGATGCGGAGCGGGAAAGTGAATGATGCTAGCTAGATCTCTTTCTAGTGCCAACGAACCCTGAAACAATCTTTAAGTAGGAAAGTACTCGAATCCATGAGCACGACACTCGAATCCACGAGCAATTTACTCGAATCCACGAGCAAGAGATAACAACTCGCATGCACGAGTAATGGAGAGATAAACTCAATTTTATTAATCAAACAGTTGAATAAGTTGAATCTAAAACAAAGAACACAATGACCTTTTATAGGCTAACAAAAATAATACTAGTCTTACTTGAAAACTATACATATTTTTAAAAGAAAACCAAAAGAATTAAAAGAGTCCTAATCCTTTTTAGAAAATTAATCTAATCCTAAGAGAATAAAATAAAATAAACTTAAAGAATTTCTTTAGGTTTCCTAATTGAAGAAGCCTTCAGAAATCCTTATCCCTTCAGGAATTCAACTTGAAGTCAATCTAAAAATCATGTTGTTTGTTACCCTGCTCTCCTACATTAGAGAGAGAGGGGGAAAGAAAGGTAAATTGGTCTTAAATTTAACTAGCATGTATAACAAATGTTTATGTGGGTCCAAAACTAACGACCACTAACATACAATAACAATAGGTACATATGTTGGTCCAAAACTAACTACCACTAACATACAGTAACAATAGGTACACATGTATGTGGGTCCAAAACTAAACGACCATTTTGAGAAAAATTAAAGTTTGGCACCAATTTTGAGATTTCTTCAAACCTAGACCCGTTTTGCAATTATCCCTAAATGAAATTCAGGCAATAGTTTTCATCATAGAGAAATTTCCCTATATAGGCTTGTTATAGTGAAACAAGAGGACAACATTTTCTTTATTTTTCCTATACAATTATGTTACAAGGAGAGCAAGGAAAAGGAAATCAAGATGAATAACAGCTTCAGAAATTCTTTTACTTAAAGGGACCTAAAAGGAAAATGACCATAGGAACACACATTTTTCTCGTCATTGCCAAAACTTGCATTGGTGATAGATGCCTTCAGATGAGGTCCTACGATGTATGTTTTTGCCCATTATATAATATTATATGAGGAGAGTGAAGAAGTTGATAATTTCTACGGTTAAAGTTGATAAGTTCTTCATAGTACTGATACTGTGTGAGAATAAATATCCTCAAACTTGAAGGAAAAATTTACAAGACATAAGAAATTCAGAGCAAGTCCAGAAAATGAGAATGTTGATGGATAAATGACAATAGGATAAAATTAGATAAGAAATGAGTGCAGTTATAAGAACTTAGTCGCAGTATCAATTAAGGTAAGATAAGGGAGAATTGTTTGATATGGTTTGAATGCGTGCATTATGCACCATCTGTGTACAAAGCGGTTGGAGATAGGATGTTGGAAACTTAGGACTGGAGTGGAAATGCTAGGACATGGGGTGACCAAAATGAACTTGATTTGTGCCTAAAAAACGTATTTTCACTTGGAAGATGGAGACTGTTGAAGGATAATTATGTTAACACAAACCATCAAATATGTGATCCTAAAAACATTAACACCAGAAAACCGACTAGTTTCTTTGATTTCTCCTTCTCATAAGGTTTCCATAGATAGACTATGGTACTTATTTGCATTACATTGACATAATTTGATGAAATAAATACATCACCTAGGATCAACAATACTTTGTGTCAGATCATTGATAGAGTGAGCAGTAGAATGAGTATTTGATGACAACTCTGATGCCGATGGCCTCCGTCTAATAAATGTTGGGGGTTGTGTAGGCTGGGGGCCGACCATTTCATCACTCCGTAACATGTAAACCACTGAAGACATGGTGGGCCTTTCCTCTGGAATTTCTTGGACAGACAACAACCCAATATGGATGCACTTCATTGCCTCATTTGCGGGATATGAGCCCTCTAGTAGTGAATCGATCAGGTCCATCGCATTGCCCTCGTTCCACAGCTTCCATGCCTAAAGTACAGCTCAGAGTTATTTAAGGTGTAATATTAGTGGGTAGTGTTGGATATTATTTTATTACTGATAAAAATATAATCATTTTTCAGTTTTATGGCTCATTAGAAGTTTAAGAGAAAAACCTATTAACAGTTATTTTTTCTAAAATGTGGGACACAGTTCATGGAGTTACAATTACCCATCTTACTCCTATTTATATGTACTTTTTGATGGGAAGAGGACATCAAGAGAAAAAATTTATTCTTAAGGTATAAAGGTCTCTAGCCTATAAAAACAGTCTGTAAGATTCCATCTTTTTCTTAGATATAAAGTTTGGATAGACTAGCCAACGAATCCCAAAAATTCTGATGTTATTTATTTTATCACAGCAAGAATTTAAATTTTGATTGCCATGGCTGGAGGTATGATCAATTGCTTCTGCTCTAAGTTTATACAATCAATCTATTTTGAAAATTACTGACCTTTGGTATCAGAGCCATATTTCTAGTTTAGCAATCGATTCAATTTTGTTTATATGGTGAAAAATAATTTAATTTTATGATTATTTAAATGTTAACAAGAGTCTTGTTTTATATGATTCTTATCTCTTGTATAATTTAAAGGATTTGAATTTCTTTCTTTCATGGTTGAATTTATCTTTATTTTTAAACATGCATGATAAGATAAAATAAAAGAAAATCGAAAGATAAAACTCTATTTCTTTTTTTATTACTCTGCCTAGATTGCATGTGCTTAGAGATATTATATGCAGTCGATTGAAATTTTGTGTAATGCAAAATAAAATTTGTTGTCTCTTTACTGTAAAGAGAGAGGAGATAAAAAGACATCGGAAATTTTTTTTTAAACTCATCAGGAAAATAGCGCAGAGATCGAAAGCCAAAAGAAGCGAGAATAGAACTTGCTGCAGGGCAGAACAGAACCCGGTCAATCGGTGCACACAAATGTGTACAGGACAGCCTAGTCGACCGCCCGGCAAAGGAACGGTTGACCGGCGCTGTCGACCGACTGGCACGCATCTGCTCTCGGTGGTCCTGTTCGACCGGGCCGGTCGAACAAGGACAAGGGTCGATCGACCGACAGACGCGTTCTGTCACTCCTGAATGGATTCAGACTCCTTTCCTATTTGAGGTCGAATCCAATTGGGGTTTCCTAAATTCCTAAGACTCTCTGACTATAAATATGGGTTATATCCCTCATGAATTGTATTTCTCTGAGAAAATCCTCTTGAAAATTCCTTGAAGCAAGGAACAAGTTGTATTGATTATTGAATCAATAAAATCTCTCTCCCCTTACCCCGAGGATGTAGATGTTGGGGGGGGATGTTGAAAGTGTATTGCAAATTTTTCTTGAATTAATGAAAAGTTACAATCACTCAAATCCCAACTACAGTAGAGAGAAGACACTCAAGCTCGGATCTTCTCTTTATTTAAGGCTGGGTTCTTTGCGTAGCGGTGGAGAGTGATTCTTTTTTCTGTTGACTGGGTGAACGTCAACTCTTCTAGAAGCCTTCTGCTTGGATCATAGATGGAGTAACACAGCTCCGATCCAATGAAATCTCAAAGAGACTTAGAAAAAAACTCAAACTCAGTAAGTTGGTAGAAGAGTTTAATTTTTTATCAGTATTCCTCAGCTGAAAATTTTAATACCTTTTCAATATCAAATCGAGCTAGTTATAGGGTTTCATAGGTAAAACTGTCTCCTAAAAACCCTCCAAAATAAGGGTTAACTCCCCTCATTATGTGGGCAGTATTTGACCCAGTAATGGGGTAGTTATAATTGAGACACAAGGCTCCTCTGCAGTTGGGACGCGGGCTTAAGCCCTGCGTTTAGCCACTGAGGTAACGCTAGATGCGGGTCTTGAGCTTCGTGTATGGGCGCCGCGGTGTGTGTTAAAACGCTAGCTTCAAATTTGTGTTGAGCTTCGCGTCTAAGACGCGGGCTTTAAGCTCTGTGCTGAGACGCAGACTTTGAAGCTTCTGAGACGCGGGCTTTGAGCCCGGTGTCTTGGCTTTACAGTGATGCTTTCGAGCCTCGCATCTTGACACTGCATCGAAGCCCGCGTCTCAGCTTTGCAATGATACTGAGACGCGGCCTTCGAGCCCGCATCTTGGCTTTGTGGTGATGCTTTCGAGCCTCGCGCTTGACATTACATCTATGATTTTATCAGCCTTTGTGTCTAAAGTATGGGCTCTGCATTTGATGACTTATCTTCAGTATTTTTAGATAGTCTACAAAATCCCCTCTAAAGTTTTTAAAACTCCGCGGTTGGCTGGGATGGGTTTGAAATACTTTGGACCTTTCTGTTGGCAATAAGCTCTCAAGACTGGACTGGCAATCTTCTGAGATACCTTGAGCTCGATTTTGCTTAGATTTTGATTTTCGTGAGTGTACTGTTAAACTCTTTGAAGCCATTGGGGATAATCGCCGTGAGTATCCAGAAATGCAGTCCAGACCTCATCGGTACTCTGAGTTGGTTGTTGGTGTACTATTAAACTAGGAAAAAATCGCCAACTGCTTTACCCAGTATACTATTTGAATTAATTGCAGAAACAAAGACTGAACATAGGTCCTGTGACGCGATGTGGCCTTGGAGACGCAGACCTCATTTGAAATAGAAACGGGACTCCCATTCATTGGAGAGACGTGAACATCAAAGTGGAGACACAACTCTCACTTTGTTGAAGTGACGTAGACTTCGAGGTGGAGACGTGGATTTCTCTTTGTTGAAGAAATGTGGCTCTGTTATTTTGCCAAGGTGCGAGTTTCCTTCAAAGTGAAGACGCACCTTTCACTTGATGTAGAAACGTAGCTCTGAGCGTTACAAGCGCGAACTTGCTTCAAAGTAGGGACACAACTCTCCCTGGAAACAGAGGCATAACTCTCTTGTTTTACCAAGACACGAGTCAGAGAATACTGAAGAGACACAGTCTTCGAAGTGGCGATGCAGGTCTCACTTTGTTGAAGTAGCACAGACTTCGAGGTGAAGACACGGACTTCTCTTTGCTGAAGAAACGCAGCTCTGTTAAAAGTGAGACTCACATTCTGGGTGCATTGCCACATGTCTAGCGGAGCTCGAAGGGACACTGTTCTCTTTAAAACGCGAGGTCCGCGTTTTGGGCGCGTTGCCACGCATCTGACGACGATCGGTCTTAAGATACGGGCTGCATATTTTAGCCAATTATTGTGTCTATAAAAAGACAGCAGTCATTCAAGAGTCATCATTAAACTCTTTTCTTCTCCGTTGAACTCTACGTCCAGAGTTTTAAGAACTTAAAAATGTTTCAAACTTTTTCTTCTTTGTCTCCATCTTTTCTAAAGAATTCACCGTTAAGAATGGCTCCAAAGACCAAGCCTATGGCTTCTTCCTCGAGCACTGTCGCTCCAGAGGTTCAAATGGGAGGTTCCTCTACGTAGGAGGCCCCCATTTCAGGTAATAAGACCATCCGAATCTGTTTTTCTCCATTAAAGAAATTTAAAAGTTATCTTAACTCTTAAGCTTCTTCTGAGTTGAGCAGCCAACGTGAGGCTCACACCGTATTTGATTTTCAGATGCGACCCTTGCACTGGTAGGTAAGATGCGGGTTTGATGACCTCCGCATCTTCACTTCATCTGCTTGAGTCTGTCTCTTCTTGTTAAACACGGGCTCCATTGAGCCTGGCGCTCGATCCCAACACTTAGAGAGTTTTTCTAAATGGGGCACGTGACCTCGCGTTCCTGAGGTTTGACGCGGGTTTCATTGAGCCTCGCATCTGATTCCATCACTTAGAGAAATTTCTAAGTTGTAGAGTTTCAAACGCAGACTTCACGTGAGCCTCGCGTCTCTGAGTTTAGATGCAGTTTTGCTGAGCTCCGCATCTTAGTCATTAGACGTGGTTCTGAGATGAACCTTGCGTTTGAGCTTCAATCACTTTGACAACTCTCAAGTTACTGAATATTATGTTGTCCTTTTTATGAGTTGGGCCATATCGTTGGTGCTGGCCAATGTCTTTTCCACGTTCATTGAGGTGACATAAAATGACCAGTTCGTTCGATTGGCGACAACTTGAGGAGTCAGAACTTCTGTCCAAAGGTGAGGAAGATCTGCGTGGTTCTTGATACACATCAAGATATTATTGGATATGATGCACTAGTAAGGTCGTGGATCCTTCCTGATCACAATAAGCATGGCGTATTTGAAGGTCACGGGAAAGAGGACGTCACCAGTAAGATCTCAGATCCTTCCTTCACCAATCTTGTTCAAAGAAGTTACAGCAACGAAAAACCCATGCTCATTAGATGACTTTCTGGTGGTGGATCTTCCCATTAAGCGAAGGATTATGGCCTTGTGAAGACGTTCGCACTAGTTGGTCGGGTGGAATCCGAATGCTCCCCTGCATTTTGACCTCGAGAAACACTATTATTTTTCAAGAAGAGAGGAAGTCGATTGTTGTTCCTGGCCATAATCAAGAAGACAAACTTTGTGTAGCTTTAATGTTTCAAGGAATGAGTACAATCTTTCACTGAGTAAGAGGGACTTCTTTGTACTCTTTTGTTGTAACACTCAATCTTATTGGATAAGAAAGCGTTTTGTATCACTTTCATATTTTTGAATATTAATAAAAGTGACATTTTTCTGCCTTCTTATTTGCCTTGACTTCCTTTTTGTATTGAAAATTAGACAAGTGAAAGTGATTATCTTTGATTGATAGAAGTGTAATATTTTAACTTAGAAAGTCAAAGTTGAAAATTTTCATTTAAGAAATTTAAAAAGGTTAATGTCAGAGGTGCGATATTAACTTGACAGGAGTGGAATCGGTTTTATGGACTTGTCATTCTATGAATGAGAATGACAAGTGAAGTTTTCACTCCACGAAGGATTGTGATTGAGTCTTCATCAGAGGTTTAGTATTAATGTAAGTAAGTGTAATATTCCCTATCTAATAATACTATATTTTATATTTTTCTAAAAGATTATTTTATTTTACTAGTTATTTTATTATTATTGCTAACTTTATTTATTATCATTATTAGTATATATTATGTATGACTTGTAGACTCTTATTGCTTATACTTAATTATTTTAAATTATTATTAATGGGTAGTATTAATATTTTCACTCCAAGCCCAATAAGCCAAATCCATCCTCATTTCCTTTTTGTTTTCTTTTCCCTTTTATGCTAAGCCCACATAAGCCAAGCCCACTCCTTATTTTTATCTTTTCTATTTTTCTTTAAGCCCATAAATTAAGCCCACAAGCCTACTATCTATTTTCTTATTCTCCATATTACTTATTTTTTAATTAAAGCCCAATAATCTATAACCCATTACCATTAGGATCCTTACCCATTAACCAAAACTCAATCCTAATCCAAATCCAAATCTATAATTAATTTAAATATATAGTCATAATTCAAATTCTAATCAAACTCCTATCCTAATCCTAACTAGTAAATTAAGCAATCTAAATCCAATTAGAATTCAAGTTTCTAAAATATCTAATAACTTATATAAAGACCCAAAACTCCTTCTTTCTCTCCTACCTCAAGAGAAAACCCTAAACCAACTTTCTCCACTTACATCTTTCCTTTCTCCTCAAGCGGATCATGAACCCTCAAACAGATCGTGAACGAAAAGGGTTTCGAAGTGTAGGATTGAGAAGCAAATAAGGAGGAACAACTCAAGTAAGTAAATCTAAATCGTGAATTTAACAGTTCTATATATATATATATATATATATATATATATATATATATATATATATATATATAATATATATATATATAATGTTCATAAAAACTACCTAATAAAATTTGTAGGATCATTGTTTAATACTCCACAAAACCTTGATTTGAAAAAATTAAATCCAAGTAAGTAACCAATCTTCTCATAATTTATTTAATATAAAAAGTTTATTAAACATTATATCCATACCATGATCTCCATGAATATTTTTATACATCAAAACCCAATCTAAAATCCAACAAAAATACATATGAAGATCTACCAACTTATGATTTTTAATTTATATTTTTTCTGGAATTTTGTTTACAACAAAAAATCAAAAACAAAAAGAAAAAAAACCCAAAATTATATACAGCAGGCCAGAACCAGGCCTGGCCTGGCCAGCCCAGGCCAGGTCTGGCCCGACTGGAACAGGGCTAGCCTGGCCAGACCCGGGCTAGGCCGACCAGCAACAGGCCTTGGGCCTGTTCCCAAAAAAAAAAAGAAAAAAAAAAGAAAAACAGAGAAATTCCGAACAAGGCCTGGGCCTGGCCTGGTCCGGCCTGAGATTGGTCCGGGCCTGGGCCTGAGGGGCCTGGACTGTTTGTAATAAAAAAAATGAAAAAAAGAAAAGAAAGAAAAGAAAGAAAGAAGAATACATATAAAAAGAAAAATAGTTAAAAATATCAAAAAATAGAGAAAAATATAAATAATATTCTACAACACTTCTACTTTCAAATATAAAATTTTTAGATAAATACCAACACAAAATTAAATCAAATCAATCACTTTAAGTCATTTTCCTTAATGGTAAATCTAGACCCGTTAAGTATTTTAATTATTTAAAGCCTATTAAAAATCTAACAAAAAATTAGAAATTGGTTTAAATTAAACCTACTAAATTCATTAAACCTAGAGAATCATATTTCTAACTCTCAAACTAATTAATCAAGATTTAAATCCTTAAAATATCCTTTTAAAAATCTAACAATTCCTATTGAATGAACTATGTAGATTTATCGGGGTCTTATGATTTCAGTGCTTTGGACTTGTGATCGAGCTCAGGTGAGTGTTTTCTTTTCCTTCTATAATTCTATTTTGTGAGTGTTTCTCTTCTTATTTAATTTTTATTTAATTGTGTTATGAGTGTTTATTCTTATATATTTTCTTCTTTACAGTTATTGGGCTTATTCGTATTATTTTATGTGACTTTATATATATTTTACCAGTTTGACTTGTATCACTTCATGAGGCATTAGTGATTGTTCACTTTATTTGTGTAATTGATATGAGCTTGTATTAGTATCATTTCATTTGTTGGTAGTTCACCGTTGTTGGCTTAGATCCAGTATTGATATTCCGTGGGCGGGACTTGATCTAGTAACTGACCTAGTTGTGATAAATCTTAGAATATAAATATATTGATCTTGAAGATGATGATTAGTGATTGAGGTCAGATATTCATATTTTATGTATAATATTTGTCGGACAAATTGTTTGGTGATCATCCCGACTAGAACTCTTTTGGATATTGAGGACGTGTTAGATATGATGTGCTTTATCAATAAACTTTTTACCGATACATGAATATGTATGAATATAATACTCTGATGCTAGTGTATATGATAAGACAGACTTCTAGACTTTTAGGAGCTATTATTTTTGGATTATCGCATTGTTGAGTTTGACTGATATAGTGATGACCTTATTGATATTGACTACTAGATATAGAGGTGATCTAGATTCCATGTTGATCGAGGATGTGACACTCCTTAATTATGATCTTGGTTTTGGATTGATGAAATAAAGACTTTGGAATTACCCTAGTGATTTGATTGAGTACTAATGATCTTATCAATGTTGGATATTAGATGTAGAGATGATTGAGATGTTATGTTTATTGAGGACTTTATATTCTTTAGTTATGATCTTGATTATGGTTGGATAAGTCTGATTTTGATCTCGAGGATATATATATACATACATATATATTACTTCATGATTGGTTATGACTATTTCAGTTATGGAGATAGAGTTATTATGAATGATTTCATTGATATCGGTGACTATATTACATATTCGGAGTTTTATGATAGCTATTGATCGATCTGATTTATTGATGACTTAGAGGATGGATATATCGATGACTTCGAGGATATGAGTTGATTATATACTTTGCCGGATTATTCTATTCATGACAATAGGTCATTACTCATCCTGAATATCTTGATTTACCTGAGAAACTTAACTGATTATACTTGGTATCTACCTGATACTATTATCCATGTTACTTAACTGCTGGGAAAATATTGTTACACGGTAACAACACTTTCATGTTATACTTGTTACATATCCTGTTATATCGGTATCCTGTTCACTGATATTATATATTCATGTTATACCGGTATCCTGATTACAAATGTTGATATTGTTACCGTGACTACCACCGAGTTATCCCAGTGATTCAAGTAACATGCACATTAAGTAATCTTGATAAACTAATAACATGATATTAAACAACTTACACTGGGATTGGAGAGATTGATGGAGGAGACAACGTCTGTATTTTAGGTGGACCTAGGATATAAGTTGCGCAGCCGAAAGAGGGTTCCACTGCAGGGTTTCCGTGGGGTGAGTGACACCCTAGTCCTGTTCTTGTTTCTGTTATACATGTTCCTGACTACCTTGCAGTAGGTCCTAATTCAGCGCCAGGGGTCTGGGCCGTGGTCCCGGGTATGCACGGGACCCACCTAAATCATGGACAATGTCTCCAACCGATCAGTTTTAATAACTGAGGACCTCGATTGGCACGTGTAATAGACGTAGTATGGGATGCGTCTATTACATGTGGCAATTGGTGTTCGCTGACATAATTAATAATGATAAACTGTTAATGTATTATGACTGACCGTGATCACTCGACTATACGTATATATATAACTATGATCGACATATGATTGCACATGACCGGATTGTAAACCAGACTAGTGACATATGCTAGGTTGCACATCTTGACATTAGTGGTCAGGATACCAGTTACATATCATTCATAGCTTTGCTCTTACCATCGATTATTCTGTTATGTTTCATTTCAATTATCATGTTGTTATTGCTTGCGTTATTATGCACGAACACATTTTCCTTTACACACACTCATTAGGTCGCTTCTGACGACCCTGGATTCACATGTTCAGGATTTTGGACACCTTCTTGTATTGTTCATGTGTTCGTGTGATCGTACGTGTTATGAGGAGCTGGAGTCTCTCTTTTCCTGATTATAGGTATTTTTTCTCTTTTATTCATATTATTTTCTGATTCTATCTATATCGCATCCAGTTGCAATTTCCTTTCCTTTATTCATCTGTTATCATTGTGTTAGATATTTATATGTCATATTGCAGTGATATGATTTCTTATAGTAGATTTTGTAGCTAGTTCAGGTTACTTTAGGCTTAGCGTATGTGTGTGAGTATTTTTCTTACATACATACATCGCCGACCTTTGTCGTGACTCTATTTTCACGTATTTTGGGAAGCGGAGCGTGACAGGGTTTTCTTGGTATCAGAGCTAGGTTTACTCAAAAAGGACCTAGTTCATACTGGTAACTTGCAACGAGCTATAGTACATTGCAATATACATATACTATCCATACGATGATATTTAGTCCATTTGGAATTGACCGTTCCCCCTTTGATATCCATCTGTGATCTTTGATATCCCTGATTTCAATCTTGATTCCTATCATCTTTTCGATTCTTTTTCCCAAATTTTGTCTCCTGAGTTCGACCACTTCATGTTGAAACCGGTAGCAGAGATTAGAGCGCGCATCGGAAGCATAGCGGACCCAAGATGTGTTCAGAAGCGACATGGCAGTTTGTTTGTTTCCTCTCTTGATTCTGATTTTCTATCATTCCTCACTTTATCGAAATTTCGAGGACGAAATTTTTGTTAAGGTGGGTAGAATGTAATATTCCCTATCTAATAATACTATATTTTTATATTTTTCTAAAAGTATTTATTTTATTTTACTAGTTATTTTATTATTATTTGCTAACTTGATTTATTATTATTATTAGTATTATTATTATGTATGACTTGTAGGCTCTTATTGCATCTATTTAATTATTTTAAATTATTATTAATGGGTAGTATTATTATTTTCACTCCAAGCCCAATAAGCCCAGCCCATCCTCCTTTTTGTTTCTTTTCCCTTTTATGCTAAGCCCACATAAGCCAAGCCCACTTCTTTATTTTTATCTTTTTCTATTTCTTCTTTAAGCCAAAAAACTAAGCCCACAAGCCCAATATCTATTTTCTTATTCTCCATATTACTTTTTTTTAATTAAAGCCCAATAATCTATAACCTATTACCATTAGGATCCTTACCCATTAACCCAAAACTCATTCCTAATCCAAATGCAAATCTCTAATCTAATTTAAATATATAATCATAATTCAAATTCTAATCCAGACTCCTATCCTAATCCTAACTACTAAATTAAGCAATCTAAATCTAATTAGAATTCAAGTTTTTAAAATATCTAATAACTTATATAAAGACCCAAACTCTTTCTTTCTCTTCTACCTCAAGAGAAAACCCTAATCCAACTTTCTCCACTTCCATCTTTCCTTTCTCCTCAAGCGGATCGTGAACCCTCAAGCGGATCGTGAACGAGAAGGGGTTTCGAGGTATAAGGATTGAGGAGCAAACAAGGAGGAACAACTCAAGTAAATCTAAATCGTGAATTTAACTTCAATTTCTTTTAATATATATATATATATATATATATATATATATATATATATATATATATATATATATAATTATTTGTTCATAAAAACTTACCTAATAAAATTTTGTAGGATCATTGTTTTAATACTCCACAAAACATTGATTTGAACAAATTAAATTCAAGTAAGTAACCAATCTTCTCATAATTTATTTAATATAAAAAGTTTATTAAACATTATGTCTATACCATGATCTCCATGAGTATTTTTATACATCAAAACTCAATTTAAAATCCAACAAAAATACATATGAAGATCTACCAACTTATGATTTTTAATTTATATTTTTTCTGAAATTTTGTTTACAACAAAGAATCAAAAACAAAAAAAAACCCGAAATTATGTACAGCAGGCCAGAACCAGACCTGGCCTGGCTGGCCCAGGCCAGGTCTGGCCCGGTTGGAATAAGGCCGGCCTGGCCAGACCCGGGCCAGGCCGACCAGCAACAGGCCTTGGGCCTGTTCCAAAAAAGAAAGAAAAAATAAAAAATAAAAACAGAGAAATTCTGGAGCAGGCTTGGGCTTGGCCTGGTCCGGCCTAAGACTGGTCCAGGCCTGGGCCTGAGGGGCCTGGGCTGTTTTGTATTAAAAAAAAAAAAGAATAGAAAAAGAAAGAAAGAAGAATATATAATACAAAAAACAGAGAAAAATATAAATAATATTCTACAACACTTCTGCTTTCTAATATAAAAATTTTAGATAAATACCAACACAAAATTAAATCAAATCAACCACTTTAAAGTCATTTTCCTTAATGGTAAATCTAGACCCGTTAAGTATTTTAATTATTTAAATCCTATTAAAAAACCAAGAAAAAAATTAGAAATTGGTTTAAATTAAACCTACTTAATTCATTAAACCTAGAGAATCATATTTCTAACTCTCAAACTAATTAATCAAGATTTAAACTCCTTAAAATATCCTTTTAAAAATCTAACAATTCCTATTGAATGAACTATGTAGATTTATCGGGGTCTTATGATTTCAGTGCTTTGGACTTGTGATCGAGTTCAGTTTCTTTTCCTTCTATAATTCTATTTTGTGAGTGTTTCTCTTCTTTATTTATTTAATTGTGTTGTGAGTGTTTGTTCTTATATCATTTTCTTCTTTACCGTTACTGTGTTTTATTCGTATTATTTCATGTGACTTTATATTATATTTTTCCAGTTTGACTTGCCGTATTACTTCATAAGGCATTATTGATTGTTCACTTTATTTGTGTAATTGATATGAGCTTGTATCAGTATCATTTCATCTGTTGGTAGTTCGTCGTTGTTGGCTTAGACCTAGTATTGATATACCGTGGGGAGACTTGATCTAGTAACTGATCTAGTTGTGATAAATCTTAGAATATAAATATATTGATCTTCAGGATGATTGATTAGTGATTGAGGTCAGAGATTCATATTTTATGTATAGTATTTATCGGACAAATTGTTTGGTAATCATCCGACTAGAACTCTTTTGGATATTGAGGACGTGTTAGATATGATGTTACTTTATCAATAAACTGTTTTACCGATACATGGATATGTATGAATATAATACTCTTGACGCTAGTGTATATGATAAGACAGACTTCTAGACAGTTAGAAGCTATTATTTTTAGATTATCGCAATGGTGAGTTTGACTGATATAGTAATGACCTTATTGATATTGACTACTAGATATAGAGGAGGTCTAGATTCAATGTTGATCGAGGATGTGGCACTCCTTAATTATGATCTTGGTTTTGAATTAATGAAATAAACACTTTTGGAATTACCCTAGTGATTTGATTGAGTACTGATGGTCTTATCAATGTTGGATATTAGATGTAGAGATGATTGAGATGTTATGTTGATTGAGGACGTTATATTCTTTAGTTATGATCTTGATTATGGTTGGATAAGTCTGATTTTGATCTCGAGGATATATATATATATATATATATATTACTTCATGATTGGTTCTTGACTATTTCAGTTATGGAGATAGAGTTATTATGAACGATTTCATTGATATCGGTGACTATATTACATGTTCGGAGTTTTATGACAGCTATTGATCGATCTGATTTATTGATGACTTAGGGGACTTCGAGGATATGAGTTGATTATATACTTTGTCAGATTACTCTATTCATGATAATAGGTCATTACTCATCCTGAATATCTTGATTTACCTGAGAAACTTGACTGATTATACTTGGTATCTACCTGATACTATTGTCCATGTTGCTTAACTGCTGGGAAAATATTGTTACACGGTAACAATACTTTCATGTTATACTTGTTACATATCCTGTTATATCGGTATCCTGTACACTGATATTATATATTCCTGTTATACCGGTATCCTGATTACACATGTTGATATTGTTACCGTGACTACCACCGAGTTATCCCAGTGATTCAAGTAACATGCACATTAAGTAATCTTGATAAACTAATAACATGATATTAAACAACTTACACTGGAATTGGGGAGATTGATGGAGGAGACAACGTCTGTATTTTGGGTGAATCTAGGATATAGGTTACGCAGCCGAAAAAGGGTTCCACTGTAGGGTTCCCGTGGGGTGACTGACACCCTAGTCATGTTCTTGTTCTTGTTATACATGTTCCTGACTACCTTGCGGTAGGTCCTGGTTCAGCGCCAGGGGTCTGGGCCGTGGTCCCGGGTATGCACGGGACCCACCTAAAACATAGACAATGCTTCAAACCGATCAGTTTTAATAACTGAAGACCTCGATTGGCACGTGTAATAGGCGTAGTATGGGATGCGTCTATTACATGTGGCAATTGGTGTTCGCTGACATAATTAATAATGATAAACTGTTAATGTATTGTGACTGACCGTGACCACTCGATTGTACGTATATATAACTATGATCGACATATGATTGCACATGACCGGATTGTATATCAGACTAGTAACATATGCTAGGTGCACATCTTGACATTAGTGGTCATGATACAAGTTACATATCGTTCATAGCTTTGCTCTTGTCATTGATTATTCTGTTATGTTTCATTTCAATTATCATGTTCTTATTGCTTGCGTTGTTATGCACGAACACATTTTCCTTTACACACACACTCATTAGGTCGCTTCTGACGACCCTGGATTCGCATGTCCAAGATTTTTGGACACCTTCTTGTATTGTTCAAGTGTTTGTGTGATTGTACGTGTTATGAGGAGTTGGAGTCTCTCTTTTCTTGATTATAGGTATTCTTTCTCTTTTATTCATATTATTTTCTGATTCTATCTATATCGCATCCAGTTGTCATTTTTTTTCCTTTATTCATCTGTTATCATTGTGTTAGATATTTATATGTCATATTATAGTGATATGATTTCTTGTAGTAGATTTTGTAGCTAGTTCGGGTTACTTTAGGTTTAACGTATGTGCGTGGGTATTTTTCTCGCATACATACGTCGCCGACCTTCGTCGCGACTTCATTTTCGCGTATTTTGAGAAGCGGGTCGTGACAGTAAGACTCAGCCAGGGATTAGTGAGAACACTATTAAATATGTGATACCTAACAATGATTTGAAGTGGACCTTCCATTCTATTGACAAGAATAACAAGTAAGATTAGACTCGTTGAGGATCTAAGTATCTCTTTACCATCAGAGGTGTGATATTAATTTAACGGATTAGATTGAGTCTTGTCAGAAGTGTGATATTAACTTGATAAGGATGTGAGCTAGAGGTGTACTATTAACTTAGCTTCACAAAAATTTCAGTTTCGTTTGGGAAAACTGAAAATACCACTGTCATAGGTGTAGTGTTAAACTTGACAGTGGAGATAATGCTAGAGGTATAATTTTGAACTTAGCACCAGTCATCTCGACTTCGATACGGAAGTTCGAGGGAAAGTCATTGTCATAGGTGTACTGTTGAACTTAATAATGAACTGATGCTAGAGGTGTGATGTTAAACTTAGAATCGCTCATCTTAGCTTCGATATGAAATCCTGAGAAAAGTGACTATCAGAGGTTTAATGTTGTACTTAGCAGAAACTTGATCACTGTTAGAAGTGTGATATTAAACTTAACAGTAATTTATCAGAGGTGTAATGTTAACATGACAAGATTTGATTTGCAATATGAGTAATTTTGAGGACCTGCCATTCTATTGAGGAGAATTAGTAAGTGAAGTTTGGGTTGCCAGAGGTGTATTAACTTGACAATTTTGAAGACTAGTGACTCCATGTAGGGGAGCGACAAGTGAAAGTTCGTACTCGTTGGGGAGTATTGATACTTTTTCACTGTTAGAGATGTAGCATTAACATAATAGTGATTGAGTTTGTAGACCTACCACCCCATGGGAGGGAATTGGCAGGGTCTTTTGGTGGAGAAATAGAATAAATTGTCAGAGATGTAATATTAACTTGACGAATCTTATTGGGGATTAAAGAAAATGACTTGCCAGAGGTTTACTGTTAACGTGACAAGTCTGTGCTTATTTTGCTGGGAAAATAGGCACAGGTATTTTTGTGGTCCTACCATTCCTTGGGAGGGAATTGGTAAGGGATTTTGGAGGGGAGGGACCAAGTCCCTTATGATTTTTAGCAAACCCTCAGCTATCAACGAATTTTGTATGTCTTTACCAACTACCGTTTGTGTTGGGCTAGCCATGCTATTTCCCTCAGTATGATGAATTATCGAGGACTTATGTTGGACTTAAAAGCCAATATTTTTCTCTATCCTTAGCTTTCAGAGATGTCGGATTTTGATAGATAAACTAAAGAAGAAAAACAAGGCTAAAACTGAAGTTTCGCACTTTATATTTTCTTTGATGTTTACATCATACATTATGATGTAACCAATGTTCAGTTGGCTCGACAATGATCGACCGTAATGTGATCCATTGAAGAAAGAAGCTTTTCTTTGTCGTTCTTCAAACATCTTAGATCTGAAAGTTTTGATCAGAGGTGTAATGTTAACCTGATCATGAGAAATCCTATTGAGGGTAGTATTTCTTTAAGAATCTGCCGTTGATTGGCATTATAAGAGTATCGCCGTCTGGGGTTATGAGACAGTATGCTCCATTTGAGTAGACTGACTCTACTACAAATGGTCCTTCCCATTTGGGATAAAATTTCCCTTTTATCTTATGTGTTATCATCATGGGTCTTCTGACAGTTAAGACAAGGTCATCTTTCTTGAAAGTTCGCTCCTAACTTTATTGTTGAAGGCTCTGAAAATTCGAGCTTGATAAAGCCTGATTTGTTTTTGAGCTTGTAGGTGTTTATTGTCCAAAGCCTCCAGCTCTTGGAGTCGCAGTTGATACTTCTCCTCATTTGTCATCTTTGTTATCAAGGCAACGTGAAGAGATGGAATATGGATTTCTAGTGGGAGTATGGCTTCACACACGTATATCAAAGAGAACAGTGTAGCTTTCATCAGAGTTCTCACTGTTGTGCGATAAGCCTATAAGCATTCACATAACTTATCATCCTAGTCGCGTAAGCTTTTCGAGACGAATTTCTTGAGAAGTTTCCCAATGGTCTTATTGAAAGCTTCTATAAGGCCATTAGTGGTGGGGTAGTATGTCGTTGAAGACACACTGTGGATTATGAACTTGTTGCAGAATCTCTGAAATGCTTGGCTGATGAATTGAGGCCCATTATCGTGAACAATTCGTCATGGCACGCCAAAGCAGTAGACCATGTGATGTTTAATGAACTTGATCACATCGGATATCTTTACCTTCCTCAAGGGGATAACTTCAACACATTTGGAGAAGTAATCGGTTATAGCTAAGACAAACTGGTGTTCTTTGGATGAAGATGGGCTGATAGGACCAACCACATCCATCCCCCACATTTCAAATGGCCAGGAAGAAGTTGTAGGGCAAAGATGTCCTGGTGCCTGGTGAATGAAGTCACATGGATCTGACAGGCGTGGCATCGCTTAGCGTAAGCGATGGCATCAGGGATCATTTTTGGCCAATAATATCTAAGACTTTGGAGTCGATCTTCAAGTTTTGGACCAGGTTGGTGAGCTCCACACATACCGTCATGAGCCACTTTGAGTGTTTTCTGTGCCTCTTTATATGACAAGCAGCGGAGGAGGATTCCATCATGTGATCAAAGATACCGTATTCTTGTGATCGCATTGTAGTATAATTTAGGGGCTTTCCTTTTAATGGCAGCCGCCTCTTTAGGATCATCAGGCAAAATGCCATACAATGCGTAGTCGATATACGAAAATCGCCAATCCCTGAGCTCTGGACGTGTCAAAGTCTATAGAGTTTCTTTAACTTGAAGGTTCCCCGCTGGAATCTGATCATTTTCGAGGGCGAGTTTCAGACAGTACAAGTTATGGCTGTAGACGAGTACTTTCTCTGCCGCTCTAGCTGGAAGAGCCAAGGATGCAGTGAGGGATGCCAGTGCATCTGCATGCGCATTTTACTGGTGAGATACATGGTCGATGTAGAAGTTTCTGAGCCTCTCTGCCATGTGGATAGTTGTGTTGTGATAGGGTACTAAGTCTTCATGTCTGACTTTGTATTCCCCGCAAAGCTGATTAACGATGAGCTTTGAATCACTGTATGCTTCAAGATTTTTAATGCCAATCTCATCGGTGATTTACATCCCGATCAAGAGAGCACTGTATTCTGCTACATTATTGGAACATGGCTCAGTTAATGAGAATGCACGAGGGATTACGTAGTTCTGTAGGGAGACAAGTACTACCCCCACTCCTACTACGATATTTCCTCGAGGACCCGTTCTTGATACGTTGTCGCAGAAGAGTTGCCACACCTGTCTTCGAAAGACGTCTGGGTCAAGCAAACTTCAGTGATCTCGTCAGGGAGATCTTCATAAAATTTGGTTGCCCTTGGATCTGGATGCTCAGCCAAGAAGTCTGTCACTGCCTGTCCCTTCACAGTTTTTTGTGGCAGAAATTGCATCTCATATTGGGAGAGCAACATGCCCATTTTGCCAATTGACCATTCAGTGATGATGGCTACGTCATAAGCAATCATAAAGGATTGATTTTTGATATGACGTGTATGGTTTGGCCCACTAAGTAGTGTCGCGTCATCTGGACGGCGAATACCAACGCCAAGCATTCTTTTTCAATCAGGTTGTATCGATGTTCAGCTCCGATCATAGTTCTACTCATGTAGTATATTGCATGCTCGTGTCCCTGATCATTATTCTAAACTAGTAAAGCCCCTAGAGAATGATCCATAGCTCGAACGTATATTAGAAAAGGTTTTCCTGACACCGGGAGCTGTAAGGACAGGTGGATGCGTGAGGTACCGCTTGATTTTCTTGAACGCTTGTTGGCAAGCATCGACCCAGATGAATGAAATACCCTTTTTCATTAATTTGGTGAAGGGTTGGCATCGTCCTAAGAGATTTAAGATAAACCTCCAGATATATGCTAGTCGCCCTTGCAATCCTCTAAGCTCTCCTTAGAGGTTGCATTTCTTGGATGGCACAGACTTTCTCTGGGTTGAGGTGGATTCCTTTGAATGTCACAACAAACCCGAGAAATTTACCGCTGGCTACCCTTAGGAAGGATTTTTAGTATTCATCTTCAATTGATGCGCCCGCATAATATCGAATACTGTCTTCAGATTTGCTATGTGATCGCCTTTGGCACATCTTTTCACTACAATATTATTTTTATAGCATTCCACTATTTTGCATATATGCTTGTGAAAAATTGCATTCATAGCTCTCTGGTATGTCGCCCCTGCATTCTTTAATCCGAAGGGCATGACAGTATAGCAATACACCCCTAATGGTGTCTTAAAAGATGTATGCTTCTCATCGTCAAGGTACATCTTAATTTGATTTTATCTCGAGAATTCATCCACGAAAGACACCCGTTTGAACCCACACTGTTGTCGATGATGACATCCGTGATTGGAAAGGAGAACTCATCTTTAGGACATGCCTCAATTAGATCACGAAAATCAATGCAAATATGAATCTTCCTATTCTTCTTAGTAACGGGAATGATATTGGTTACCCAATCAAGGTGTTGTTCTTCCCTGATAAAGGTGGAGTCTGTAAGCTTCTTGACTTCTGACTGAATCGCTTCAATTATCTCCGGGCGAAACCATCGTTGTTGTTGCTTGATGAGCTTCGCATCCGGATTGATGTTGAGGCGATTCATAGCCACTTGAGGGTCGAGCTGTAACACCCCATCCTCGGTATACGTGCACAGTTACGTATCCTGATTTTTTTTTGTGCATTTTATTATTATTATTTTATTTTATTTTCTGCTATTTAAATACTTACTCATATAGCAGTACTGCATGATTTTGATCTGTTTGGTATTCAGATTTGACTAATTTTATTTTCAAATATTATCTTTTAATATCCTAGATTTTCATGATTTTCTAGAATTTTTCGGAATTAAATTATAAATCTTCAAAACCGGTGTCGGCCAGTATCACTGGTTGATTCCAGAAATTTTAATTCACAATTGGAATCAAATTTTGGATTCTGCTTTCACATTCCTTCTTAAAATCATATTTTCTTCCTTCAGGCATTTTCTGGGAATTTTCAGATTTTATCAAAAATCCAGCTTACCCGGTGTAGACACCGTTCATAGTAGATTCCAGGATTTTTATTTTGAAAATAGAATTGAATTTCTGAAAACCAATTCCACCAAAAATCTTTATGTAATATTTATTATTTTTGAGAATTTTTGGAAAGCTTCCCGAGACACTTCAATTTTTGGACATTTCTGGAGTTTTCGGTATTTTCCCAGATACCGAGAATTTATCCAAGTATTCCACTTTTCTCTTTTTCTATTATTCTCTCTCCTTCTTCAAACGCGAGAGTTCACCAGCTGGATTCATCATTTAATGCAGCCATCCTCTCCATGCTGCATTTAAAGCTTATGGGCCAATCAAACTCTAGTCAAATCACCCATACCTTTATTGACTTCTCTGTAAACGCAACCTTGTGAATTTTCCTTTTGAACCCAGCCTTGATCTCCGCGTCCAGCTCTTAAAGGCCAGACGCGGGCCTCATTTGAATGGAGACGCAAGCCTCCATCCTTGCGTTTCCTTGATTTGAATGGGGGGCAAAATGGGAATGATAACTTCACCTATGCATATATATATTCCCATGTACTCCTATCTTCTCTCTCTCTTTCATTCTCCTTCATCTTCCTTGTTTCCAGCAAGCTCCAACAGCAACTCAACCCCCCAAGCTCCCTTGGCCGGCCATTACCACCACCCACCAAATCCATTTTCTCCACCACAAATCCCTCCACCTCATTCTCCTCCATCTCCTCCTCCATTTCCAACCACAAACACCATCTTCTTCATCCTCTTTCACCAAGAAACATCCAAGAACCCATCTTCTTCACCAAGCTTCACCACCATCTCCACCACCACCTGCACCACCGTAGCCACCACCAATCATACCACCTTCACCTCCTCGTCAACCTCTTTCCGGCGGACTATAGATTCGTCCCCGTAGCATTGTTTGCAAAATCTCATTTTTGCCAAGTTGAACTGGACTTGCACCTTCAACCTCCTTCCCTCTCTTGTGAAGACCGGCCAACTCCTTTTGGATTGTGGACCGTGCTCTTCATTGGCGGCAAGACTCTAGGCCGGTACCCTCCTCTTGGATTGGGGCCGAGCTTCTCTGCGTCGGACGCATCACAGGATCAGTTTTAGGCGAGTAATTCTACTCGCCAAGACATGAGCAATCACTTGTATTTTCATATCATCGAGCACAACACTTAAAGGCTAATTCTGCTCTCTGTTTGACTCTGTTAGTCGACTTGACCCAGTCATTAGTCGACTAGAACCCTTTATTAGTCGACTATCCTTTTGTTATAGTCGACTAACTCCCTTGAAACGCAGCTTTTCTTCTGAAGACGCGACCCTATTAGTCGACTAACTCATTGCCCTAGTCGACTTTCTTTCTTTCTGAAGACGCGGACTTGTGAGACGCGGACTTGTGAGACGCGGACTTGTGACAAGACGCGGACTTGTGAGACGCGGCCTTATGAAACGCAGTCTTGTGAAACGCAGCCTATTAGTCGACTAACCCCTTCTTCTAGTCGACTAACTTTTCTCCTGAAAACGCAACTCTTTGAAAACGCAACCCATTAGTCGACTTTCCCTTCCCTATAGTCGACTAACTCCTCTGTAAGTCGACTAATTGCCTTCCCCTAGTCGACTAATTTTGGGTTTTTGCTGTGGTTAATTACTTTCTTGGAAATGAATCTTATACTCGGGACATGTATTATATAGTGCTATTTCGTGGCATGTTACTTGACAAATATCACCTCTTATCATGCTATCTATTAACACAAGGCATGATACACCTGACTTCTATGATTATCACTATAACGGGAATGATAACCGGACATCATGACTTTCCAATTTGATTTACATGATAGTACAAATTGTATTCCTGATACTCCTGTTTTTACAATATTCCTGACTTGCTCCTGTTCATTCCCGAAGCCTGATAATTATCTAAAGAATTCATAAAATAAGACAACTTGCATCGGGTCGGGGAAAATACGCGGCTATCAATATATGTTCGTGTTTACAGTGGTATTAGGTATGTTGTGCAACTAAATTTCTGGTCTGACCTGTGGGCCTCCAGGCGACCGAGGGGAGTGCTGGCTCCCTCCTTCCTGGTACCATCATGATAAGGGCATACATAAGTCCCTCCTGTTTGCCTTGCGGCGGGTTCCGTTACCAAGCAACGGAACAATCCTGGGCCGTGGTCCCGGGTATGCACGGGACCCACTGTAAACATAGTTCGTTGATACCCCCGCTGGTTTCCAATAACAATCTTGCTTTACTTGGATATGGATCTATGTGTGCTGGGACGCTCGTTCACATAGCTAGATTCAGGATAAGACAAGTAACAATAATAATAAAAGACATTAATTGTGGGTGTTGTATGCACTTGGATTACGGTGACATGAGATAAAGGTATATAGATGAGGGTTTCCTTGTTTGGATTATTCCCTCGAAGTACTAGTCTCATGAGGTCGTAACTTGAGCTTATACAATGCCTTTCGTTATAACATTTTGTGCTTCTTTTACTTGCTGGCTGTTTACTCATGATGTTGTACCAACTCTCATACTCTTATTTCTTATGCCACTCGGCTATAACCTGATGACTTGTTTGGGAGGTCCTGACTCCCTTGAATTTGTATGTTCAGGTTCCGGACCTTGGATTGAGGTGGAGCCTTCTGTGGAAGATCAAGCTTTCCTTTCAGAGCAGGCCGACTAGTCCCGGTTTTTGTTGTACCAGACTTTCCTTTTTAGCTCGCGGGACCTTCCTTCAGCTCGTGAGCATCTTGTAATCATATTGTAAATCGTACTTTTGTGCTTGGCTGTGATATATGATGCATGTGATATGTAATAGTATGTCACATCCTGTGATAACCTTGTACTTTGTATTTCTTGTGTTGGCATATGAATGGGCACTACGTTTGTCGTACTCTGATTCTTTCTTGTACTGATGCTTAGCGTATATACGTGAGGGTACTTCTGACCTACGTATGTACGTCGCAGTGACGTCCCCGTACCCGTGGGATCGGGGCGTTACAGGTGGTATCAGAGCCTAGGCTCTCACACTTATAGTACAATCAAGTAGCAAATGGAATTTGCCATTGCCAACTACAATGTACAAAGTTATCTAGTCCTTCTTGATTCCTTTCTTTATGTCCTAAAATCCTTCCATCTTTCCAGTTTTCAGTCTCCTTTTTACCAACATAAGTATGGATAGAAGGACGGGTCGTAACAACTCCGGGCAAGCATCAAATGGACCCACGGGAGAGAATGCTAATATTCTGAGGGTTATCCAGACTATGATGGAGAATCAGCAACAACAGACAGAACTCCTTCGGCAAGAGTTAGCGACCCCTAAGGAACCAAGACCGGGGAACGTATCAGACTTTAGGCGGTTGCAACCGGCGATATTCACAGGAGGAGAGAAACAACTAGATGCTAAACAGTGGCTGATTGACACCACAGATCTGTTGAATGCAGCCCGGGTCCCAAAAGAAAATCAAGTGGAGGTCGCCAAGATTCAATTAAAAGATGTAGCCAGGACCTGGTGGCTAGCTGAAGAAGCAAGACTGGAGAAACCTGTCACTTGGGACCAGTTTTCCCAAAGCTTCTATAGTAGATTTTTCCCTGCCACAGCTCAGAAAGAAATGGAAGAACAGTTCATCCGACTTCAACAATGGAACCGGTCTGTGGATGAGTATGCCGCTGAGTTCTTGAGGCTGAGCCGCTTTGCTCCATATACGGTGGCTGATGAGGAAAAGCGGGCGAGTAGGTTCCAACAGGGTTTACAAATGGACATTCAAATCCTCTTAATGCCCCAACAGCTGAAAACTTATTCCCAAGTCCTCACCATAGCTCGGGAGGTGGAGCGAGGACTGGAGAAAGGGAAATCTAACATGATAAGGAATCAGACCATGAAGAGGCCATTTCCACAAACAGGGAGAAGAGGTCCATTCAGAGCACCAAGGATCCCAACCATGAGACGACCATTTCGACCAGCCCCCTTTCCAGTAACCCAACCATTTTCTTTTTGTAGCTATTGTCAGAAACCAGGTCACTCTCGACAAAATTGCCGTAGGGCGAATGGGTTATGCCTGGTATGTGGTTCCCGTGATCATTCAATAGAAGTCTGTCCCCACAAAAGAATGGGAATGGTCAACCAAGCATTGCCAGCACTTCCAGGGCCAGATGGACAGAGGAACCAGGGACCAATGGTTAGGAGGGCCCTTCCCCCTCCCCCACTACAAGATATCCGCCCAGTCCAGAGGGGAGTCAGAACTGCAGCGGGTCGTGGAAGAGGACGAGCCTACAACTTGACAGCGGAAGAGGCCCAAACTTCTGGAGAAGTGGTAACAGGTAAGATTATGGTGCACTCTAAACCTGTCTTAGCCCTCTTTGATTCTGGCGCTTCTCATTGCTACATATCAGATAGTTTCATTGCTTTGAACTCTATACCTGTTGAATATTTAGACCACCAGTGGGAGATAAGTACCGGTAAAGGAGTAGTCATCTCTAGTAGAGTTTGTGTAAATTGTCCGGTGGAACTGTGTGACAGGACATTAACAGTGGATATGCTCGTACTAGATACTAAAGGGTACGACGTAATCTTAGGCATGACTTGGCTCAGTAAATACCATGCAGTCATTGATTGTCGAAACAAGAAAGTTATTTTCAGAATACCACTTCAGCCTGAATTCCAATTTGAAGGAGAACACAAACCTACCAAGGAAAAAGCACAGATGACTGCTGGTGAGATCCAGAAGAAGAGAGTACCAATTTGGAATGAGTTTCAAGAAGTATTTAAGGAAATCTCAGGGCTTCCACCTGACAGAACGATTGAGTTCTCCATTGATACTCTTCCAGGCACAGTTCCGATATCCAAAGCTCCATACAGAATGGCACCCACTGAGTTAGAAATTCTAAAGAAGCAGCTACAAGAATATTCTGACAAGGGATTGATTAGACCAAGTGCTTCACCATGGGGAGCTCCAGTGCTCTTAGCAAACAAAAAGGACGGTGGTAAGCGGTTGTGTATAGACTACAGAGAGTTAAACAAGGTTACCATCAAGAACAAGTACCCCTTACCAAGAATTGATGATCTGTTTGATCAGCTTCATGGAGCTCGAGTATTTTCAAAGTTGGATTTGCAATCAGGTTATCATCAGCTAAAAGTAAAGAAAGAAGATATTCCCAAGACAGCGTTCAGAACTCGTTATGGCCATTATGAGTTTCTAGTTATGCCCTTTGGAGTCACCAATGCCCCCGCAGTTTTCATGAATTTGATGAACAGAGTGTTCTCATCATATTTGGATCAGTTTGTGGTTGTTTTTATAGATGACATCTTGATCTATTCGAAGAACGACAGAGAGCATGCAGACCACTTGAGAATAGTGTTACAGACTCTCCAATAGGAACAACTTCATGCTAAGCAAAGCAAATGTGATTTCTGGTTAAATAGTGTGGCCTTCCTTGGACACATAATTTCAGAAGAAGGAATTTCAGTAGACCCTAGTAAAATTCAGGCAGTGAAGGACTGGCCTATTCCAAGGACAGTAACAGAAATTAAGAGTTTTATTGGATTGGCCGGATATTACAGGCGCTTTGTCCAAGATTTTTCTAAGATTGCAGCCCCATTAACAAAGCTCACCAGAAAGGGAGAAAGGTACCTATGGTCAGAGGAATGTGCTGCAGCATTTGAGCAATTAAAGGAAAGACTCATTACAGCTCCAGTTTTGAGGACTCCCTCAGGAAGAGGAGGGATGGTTATATACAGTGATGCATCCGGGAAAGGCCTAGGGTGTGTATTAATGCAGCATGATCATGTCATAGCTTATGCATCTAGGCAACTGAAACCACATGAGAGAAATTACCCAACTCATGACTTAGAACTGGCAGCTGTAATATTCGCATTGAAGATCTGGAGACATTATCTTCTGGGAGACAAGGTGCTAATCTACACTGATCACAAGAGTCTAAAGTATATTTTCACGCAGAAAGAATTAAACATGAGACAGAGACGGTGGCTTGAATTAATGGCAGATTATGATATAGATTTACAGTATCATCCAGGCAGAGTCAATACAGTACCAGATGTATTGAGCAGGAAGCCAGAGAATAAAATGCTAGTACAACTTACGCAACAGAAGGAGTTGACTCAGGATATCATAAAATTGGACTTGATGATAGTACAAGGAATTGATAAAACGGGACAGTTGATGACCTTTCAGATTCAATCAACCCTGATGGATGAGATTAAAGAAGCTCAAAAAGAAGACCCCAGATTGCAGAAATTCAGAGCTCAAATAGAAGCTGGATTGAGAACTGACCTCCGTATTCATTCAGACAACGCATTATATTTTGGTAACAGAATTTGTGTCCCCCAAGGAGAAGTCCGACAGAAAATTTTGGCAGAGGCACATAGTTCGGCCTATTCCATACACCCGGGAGGAAATAAAATGTATCAAGACTTGAAACAGAAGTTCTGGTGGAATGCCATGAAAAGGGAGATAGCCCAGCATGTGGCCAAGTGCTTAGTTTGCCAGCAAGTAAAGATAGAACACCAGAGAACAGCTGGACTTCTTCAGCCCTTGCCAATACCCGAGTGGAAGTGGGAACATATCACCATGGATTTTGTCACAGCACTACCTCGCAGTCCTAAGGGTAATAATGCAGTATGGGTAATCATTGACCGCCTCACAAAAGCAGCTCACTTCCTACCTTTCAGAGTAGGTCAGTCAACAGAAGTTCTTGCAGAAAAATATATGAAAGAAATTGTTCGTCTACATGGAGTTCCAGTTAGTATCGTGTCAGATAGAGACACGAGATTCCGATCACATTTCTGGGAAAGTCTCCAAGAAAACTTGGGAACTCGTCTGAAATTCAGTACCTCATATCATCCCCAGACAGATGGACAATCTGAACGAACTATCCAGATCCTTGAAGACATGTTACGAGCCTACATGATAGAATTTAGAGGGTCGTGGGAAGACTATCTTCATTTGGTAGAATTCTCTTATAATAACAGCTATCAGGCTAGTATCAAAATGGCCCCATTTGAGGCATTGTATGGCAGGAAATGCAGGTCACCGATATGTTGGGACGAAGTCGGTGAAAGAAGACTTATGGGACCAGACATTCTAGTTCAGACAACAGACAAAGTCCGAATTATCAGAGATCATCTCCGGGCAGCACAGAGCCGACAAAAGAGTTGGGCAGACACAAACAGAAGGCCATTGGAATTCAGAACCGGTGAGCATGTATTTTTAAAGATATCACCCACCAAAGGGGTAATCCGGTTCGGTACTCGTGAAAAACTTAGTCCGAAATACATCGGCCCATTCGAAATTTTGGATCGTGTGGGAGATGTGTCTTACCGATTGGCACTACCTCCATCTTTAGAAGGAGTACACAATGTATTCCATGTGTCACAGTTGAGGAGGTATGTCAAGGATGAGAGTCACATTCTAGATCACTCCGAACTGGAACTACAGTCAGATCTGTCTTATAAAGAGCAACCAATGGCCATCCTGGATAAAAGTATCAAGACTCTAAAGAATAAGGCAATACCATTAGTATTGGTTTCTTGGAATAGGCATGTGCCAGGAGAAGCCACATGGGAACGGGAGGACGTTATTCGTGAGCGTTACCCTCAACTATTTTCAACTTAGTTGGTAAAACCCTTTCTTCCTATTCTTCTTTACCGTCATCTTCCCCTTCCTGAAATTTCGAGGACGAAATTTTTTGTAAGGTGGATAGATTGTAACACCCCATCCTCGGTATACGTGCACAGTTACGTATCCTGATTTTTTTTTGTGCATTTTATTATTATTATTTTATTTTATTTTCTGCTATTTAAATACTTACTCATATAGCAGTACTGCATGATTTTGATCTGTTTGGTATTCAGATTTGACTAATTTTATTTTCAAATATTATATTTTAATA
This sequence comes from Agave tequilana, assembly GCA_038442645.1. NCBI lineage: Eukaryota > Viridiplantae > Streptophyta > Magnoliopsida > Asparagales > Asparagaceae > Agave > Agave tequilana. Next base: position 38,971 of record JAVJIF010034700.1, read on the forward strand.
TCCTAGATTTTTCATGATTTTCTAGAATTTTTCGGAATTAAATTATAAATCTTCAAAACCGGTGTCGGCCAGTATCACTGGTTGATTCCAGGAATTTTAATTCACAATTGAAATCAAATTTTTGGATTCCGCTTTCACATTCCTTCTTAAAATCATATTTTCTTCCTTCAGGCATTTTCTGAGAATTTTCAGATTTTATCAAAAATCCAGCTTACCCGGTGTAGACACCGTTCATAGTAGATTCCAGGATTTTTATTTTGAAAATAGAATTGAATTTCTGAAAACCGATTCCACCAAAATCTTTATGTAATATTTATTATTTTTGAGAATTTTTGGAAAACTTCCCGAGACACTTCAATTTTTGGACATTTCTGGAGTTTTCGGTATTTTCCCAGATACCGAGAATTTATCCAAGTATTCCACTTTTCTCTTTTTCCATTATTCTCTCTCCTTCTTCAAATGCGAGAGTTCACCAGCTGGATTCATCATTTAATGCAGCCATCCTCTCCATGCTGCATTTAAAGCTTATGGGCCAATCAAACTCTAGTCAAATCACCCATACCTTTATTGACTTCTCTGTAAACGCAACCTTGTGAATTTCCCTTTTGAACCCAGCCTTGATCTCCGCGTCCAGCTCTTAAAGGCCAGACGCGGGCCTCATTTGAATGGAGACGCAAGCCTCCATCCTTGCGTTTCCTTGATTTGAATGGGGGGCAAAATGGGAATGATAACTTCACCTATGCATATATATATTCCCATGTACTCCTATCTTCTCTCTCTCTTTCATTCTCCTTCATCTTCCTTGTTTCCAGCAAGCTCCAACAGCAACTCAACCCCCAAGCTCCCTTGGCCGGCCATTACCACCACCCACCAAATCCATTTTCTCCACCACAAATCCCTCCACCTCATTCTCCTCCATCTCCTCCTCCATTTCCAACCACAAACACCATCTTCTTCAACCTCTTTCACCAAGAAACATCCAAGAACCCATCTTCTTCACCAAGCTTCACCACCATCTCCACCACCACCTGCACCACCGTAGCCACCACCAATCATACCACCTTCACCTCCTCGTCAACCTCTTTCCGGCGGACTATAGATCGTCCCCCGTAGCATTGTTTGCAAAATCTCATTTTTGCCAAGTTGAACTGGACTTGCACCTTCAACCTCCTTCCCTCTCTTGTGAAGACCGGCCAACTCCTTTTGGATTGTGGACCGTGCTCTTCATTGGCGGCAAGACTCTGGGCCGGTACCCTCCTCTTGGATTGGGGCCGAGCTTCTCTGCGTCGGACGCATCACAGGATAGTTTTAGGCGAGTAATTCTACTCGCCAAGACATGAGCAATCACTTTTATTTTCATATCATCGAACACAACACTTAAAGGATAATTCTGCTCTCTGTTTGACTCTGTTAGTCGACTTGACCCAGTCATTAGTCGACTAGAACCCTTTATTAGTCGACTATCCTTTTGTTATAGTCGACTAACTCCCTTGAAACGCAGCTTTTCTTCTGAAGACGCGACCCTATTAGTCGACTAACTCATTGCCCTAGTCGACTTTCTTTCTTTCTGAAGACGCGGACTTGTGAGACGCGGACTTGTGAGACGCGGACTTGTGAGACGCGGCCTTATGAAACGCAGTCTTGTGAAACGCAGCCTATTAGTCGACTAACCCCTTCTTCTAGTCGACTAACTTTTCTCCTGAAAACGCAACTCTTTGAAAACGCAACCCATTAGTCGACTTTCCCTTCCCTATAGTCGACTAACTCCTCTGTAAGTCGACTAATTGCCTTCCCCTAGTCGACTAATTTTGGGTTTTTGCTGTGGTTAATTACTTTCTTGGAAATGAATCTTATACTCAGGACATGTATTATATAGTGCTATTTCGTGGCATGTTACTTGACAAATATCACCTCTTATCATGCTATCTATTAACACAAGGCATGATACACCTGACTTCTATGATTATCACTATAACGGGAATGATAACCGGACATCATGACTTTCCAATTTGATTTACATGATAGTACAAATTGTACTCCTGATACTCCTGTTTTTACAATATTCCTGACTTGCTCCTGTTCATTCCCGAAGCCTGATAATTATCTAAAGAATTCATAAAATAAGACAACTTGCATCGGGTCGGGGGAAATACGCGGCTATCAATATATGTTCGTGTTTACAGTGGTATTAGGTATGTTGTGCAACTAAATTTCCGGTCTGACCTGTGGGCCTCCAGGCAACCGAGGGGAGTGCTGGCTCCCTCCTTCCTGGTACCATCATGATAAGGGCATACATAAGTCCCTCCTGTTTTCCTTGCGGCGGGTTCCGTTACCAAGCAACGGAACAATCTTGGGCCGTGGTCCCGGGTATGCACGGGACCCACTGTAAACATAGTTCGTTGATACCCCCGCTGGTTTCCAATAACAATCTTGCTTTACTTGGATATGGATCTATGTGTGCTGGGACGCTAGTTCACATAGCTAGATATCAGGATAAGACAAGTAACAATAATAATAAAAGACATTAATTGTGGGTGTTGTATGCACTTGGATTACGGTGACATGAGATAAAGGTATATAGATGAGGGTTTCCTTGTTTGGATTATTCCCTCGAAGTACTAGTCTCATGAGGTCGTAACTTGAGCTTATACAATGCCTTTCGTTATAACATTTTGTGCTTCTTTTACTTGCTGGCTGTTTACTCATGATGTTGTACCAACTCTCATACTCTTATTTCTTATGCCACTCGGCTATAACCTGATGACTTGTTTGGGAGGTCCTGACTCCCTTGAATTTGTATGTTCAGGTTCCAGACCTTGGATTGAGGTGGAGCCTTCTGTGGAAGATCAAGCTTTCCTTTCAGAGCAGGCCGACTAGTCCCGGTTTCTGTTGTACCAGACTTTCCTTTTTAGCTCGCGGGACCTTCCTTCAGCTCGTGAGCATCTTGTAATCATATTGTAAATCGTACTTTTGTGCTTGGCTGTGATATATGATGCATGTGATATGTAATAGTATGTCACATCCTGTGATAACCTTGTACTTTGTATTTCTTGTGTTGGCATATGAATGGGCACTACGTTTGTCGTACTCTGATTCTTGCTTGTACTGATGCTTAGCGTATATACGTGAGGGTACTTCTGACCTGCATATGTACGTCGCAGTGACGTCCCCGTACCCGTGGGATCGGGGCGTTACACGAGCCCAGGCATATCCTCGTAATTCCAAGTGAAAATATCTATATACTCTCGCATGAGACATTGAAATCTACTTTCTCGGGAGATGATAAGCTTTCACTTATGAAGATGGATTTAGGATTAGCCTCATCTTCTAGATTGACCTGAGTTACCTTATCCTCTGTAGGTGGTTCAGATTATTCAAAGCGAATATCTCAGAGAGTATTTAGGTGTTTGATCAAAGGATCTATATCTGACAGGATCATTTCTTCATTTTCATCTTTTGGGTGGCTTGTTGAAACCATGTTTACTGAAAGTTCTTTGAAGATGTTGCCGACACTGATATCTGACTCCCACGATGACATGCCTGATGAGTGCTTATGATGTAATGACCCTTCAGACTCAGAGGCTGACGGGATTAGAGTTGACACATAGCCCAACCCCCTGCAAGTCTGATGATAATAATCAGGGGCTTTCCCTTTTGGAATGAAGGATCAAACCAGTTTTCTCCTTCCTTTGCCGAAGTTTAAGCCAAGACCACTTGTTAGGTCATACCGCATGTTCTCCATCACCCTGAGTACATTTGACTCATAATGAGAGAAGAGAGGAAGTTCAGTCTCGTTTTTTGAGTTTCACAAGTTATTGGTTTGGACTTGACTTTTCTGAAAAGGATTAGTTTTTTGCCGTTGAGTCTTGCTGGGGACTTCAAAGAATGATTCCGATGCATCGCTGACGCTTTGATATACCGTGAGAAATGATCTCATTGATTCATGCAATGATGTCTGGGCATTTATTGCTGACCAGGGGTCATCATCTACGTCGGTATTAGTATCTGATAGCTCGGAATCAGAAGCAAACACAGGAAAGTATGTAAAATCTAACTCTTTATTAATATACCACTTGCCTACATCATTGGCGGTTGACATCGAGCTTATTAATGCTCATTACAAGTGGTTTAACTCCCAAAGACATTCTTCTTCTGTCTCTGGCTAGACATCAGCTTCATTACCAGAGTTTAGTTTCTCTGGCTGGGGATTCTCATCTGTCTCTAGAGAATCCTGGTACAGGAGGGAGTCTATGAAGTAGTTTTCTAACCCCTTGAACGGATACCTTTTGGCAATCAACATTCGAACTTTTTCATCTCCGTCACATACTTCATGACTTGATGGAGAGTAGAGGGGACGACGGAGTTGCGATGAATCCATGGTCATCCCAGCAACAAATTATATGAAGTATCAGCTTTAATAACATAGCACATCACCTCGGATCTTAGGTTCTTGATCTGACATTTGAGTTTAATCTTTCCTATTGTTCACATACCATTGGCGTTGAAACCGTAAATGGTAGTTTGAGTGCGCTCAATCGGTGAGTGGGGATTCCCAAGTGCTGCATGACCCAATGGGGCATGATGCTCAACGCTTATTCTGGATCCACCTGAATGCGGCTCACTTTAGACGATCCAATATACCCTGTGAAGTACAGTGGTCTATCATGTTTTCCCCTAACCTGCAGGTCGTATGGAGCGAAGGTTATTCAGGGAGCATGTTGAGAGGCGTGGAGGCAGTCTTCTTCATCTTCCTTTCGGGGTTCAGCCGGAATCCGGGCCATGAAAGCCTCAGCATCGGCTAAAGCTTCTCTCAGAACTTCTTTTGTTGACTTAGCCAGTATTAGGAGCTCATAAAGGGTGATCCTGGCCGGGATATTGGCGAGTTAAGCCAAGACATCAAAGCAGTAAGGTGCTAAAGATCCTTCTGCTTTGTCCATCGGAAGGGCCTTGGCATATTAAAGCTCCTTTTGCTTCTCTACGGGTTGCTTTGTGGATTGCTTGGTTGGCTATAGAGTGAGTTTAGGCGGATTTGCCGCCATTTCGTCATATTTCTTTAAGTATGACTGACCCGAGCGGGTCCCTGCTACGAGCGGCGCATTCAATTTTGTAGCAAGATTGATTGTCTCCTCCTCTGAATCAATTAGCGAGGGGACATCGATTTCTGCTTTCCGGGAGGAAGCATACACCACATTGCAAGGTGTAGACTCAATAATAAGTGAATTCGTCAATGAAAATGAGGAAAATCTTTCTTGTCAATCTTTGACAAATCCTTATATCCCTAACTCTACCGATTGGACCCAATAATCATGTTATTTTGGAAACTAAGATTCAATTTTAGCACACCCATTTGAACTTAATCAAACTCCAAGTTTTAAAAATCACATTGACATTTTGGCAAGTTACATTTTTTCTGAAATTAAAATTAAACATGAAAGTGATCCTGAATCTCAAGTTGATAATTCTATTTTACTTTTTGACTCAATAATGATTCCGGTATTTTTATCAGATTTTTTTCATATTCCAATTCAACATTGAATCCTGTACCAGTACACAATGAAATTAAATCACCAATATCTTATGATCACACTTCATTGATGGGGAAGTGAGTGAACATTACTTTTTTGGTTTGGACCCCATTTAAAACTAATTTTGACTCTCCCTTCTAAATCTCGACTTGATCTGAGTCAAATTTTTGAGTCGATATTGGTTTTTATTCCTGTTCCATTTGAGTTCAAATCAGTCATCTCCTAAAATCACACTTCATTGTTAGACAAAGGCGTTGAACAAAATAACTCAAGAATTATTTTTAAAAATTAAAAATTGGGTGCAGATAATTTTTTAAATAAGACCATTCACTTCATCATTCTTTTTATGGGTTATATTCGAAAGGTCACTGTTGGGTTCCTGTGAATTACACAATATATGGTTTGGGTCACATTTCATGGGCCAATCAGACCACCACTGGAACCACCATCCTAAGGTAATTTTTCCTTCCCTCTTTGTTTCATACATATACACATTCACGTTGCATTGAGGATAATGCATGAGATAAGTGTGGGGGAGAATTTACTAACATAGCTAGTTTTAAATTTATTTTCTTATACACTTCTTTTTAGAAAATTTTTAGATTTTTATTTTGTATAGAAACTCTTTTCTTTTCTTTGTACAAAACATTTTTAAATAAGAGAAATAGTTTTGATTTATTTTTAAGAAAATTAAGATTATCTTAGAAATTAAGAAGATCTAAAATTATGAATTTTTAAATCAAGTCAAAATAATAGATCTTTTTTAAATTTTAAGATAAGAAAGTAAGATTGAAAAGATAATTTGATCTTGAATTTTTTGCCTTAGATATATACACTTCACATCTCCCTGAGGAGTAGGAACAAGTACGAGACCTTTCTCCTGCTAGTGGTGTGGATCTATATTGAGCACCCTTAGTTTTCCTTTCGGGATGGAAACTACTCCGGTCGGCGTTGGAGGCTGGTCTCGAACTGAAGAAATGACGTCATATTTACTGTCACTTTCTTCTGCTTCGGGCGAAGCTTAAGCACCTCGACATCAATCAAAGCTCGAAGAATATCTTTGAAGATGTAACAGCACTTAGAATGGTGCCCTAGTATCTTGTGGTACAAGCAATAATTGAGGTTGTCGGTCTGCCAATCTCCTCAAAACGTCTAGCTTCAAAAAGTTTCAGTCTGTTGCTCTTGTTGAGTAACTTGAACAATGAATCTACATGCTCGTCCTTGAAGGAGTACTGCATGTAGGCGCATGGCTGACTTGAAGAGCTACTCCCTCTAGCTGGTTAGGGCTTAGAGGGAGACTTTATCTCTTTTACCAGTGTGTCCTTTCTTTTAGCTCGGAAAGATGCTTCTGGCGCGCGTCTTGTCGACTTTTCAGGTCTGGGCTTATTTTCTTTTGCCTTAACCCTGGCGATAATCTCTTCTACATGTTTACCTTATTGGATCAACTGCTTCCGGGTACGGCTTTCAGTTACTCCTATCTAAGATAGGAGTGAGGTTTGCAAATTGTGACGTACCACTAGAACATCGGAGTGCCATATTCTGAAATCTCTCTAGAAATGCTTTAACTGATTCTCCTTTTCGTTGCCTCATCGCCAAGAGAGTTGGATGGTAATTTTCGAGTCATCTTCAAAGAAGCATGTAATGAAAAGCTTCTCCATATCACCCCAGTTCTTGATGGAGCCTTCTGGCAGCTTCATGAACTATTCAAAAGTGATCCCCTTCAGGATGCCGATGAACAAATGTACCACGATGGCATCATTTGATGCTACATTTTGAAGTAGTATATGTGCTGGTTCATTGACAACTTACCATCGAAGGCCTGCAGGGTAGCTTTGAACTTAGGAGGGTACGGGAAAAGATCCCACTCAGCCGGGAACTACTGGACCACTCCTCCTTCTTGTGGGCCTTTCTGAGTGGCAAGGGCTTCAAGACGCTGTTTAGTCATTCGTTTGGAATGAATGCTCATATTCTCTGAATTGCCTTCTTCTTCGGATGGAGGTTTGGACAACTCAGAGTTGGAATGCTCCTCCTGCTCAGTATGTGCAGAAGATGAACTTTTCCCTTCCTTCTGTTTGCCTTTGGACTTCTTGGAAGGCATCTTGGCCTTAGGCTTCTTCTTTTTATCCACAAGCAATTGCGAAAGCATCTACTTGAAACTGTCGATAGATTCTTATTGAGCATGAATCATATCGAATTGCTCCCTCTGGGTCTGGGCTTGGTGCTCAAAGCGTCTGGCCATTTCTTTAGGAGTGCTTGCCATATATGCAAAGGCTTCTTTCTCTACAGAAGAGTTTGAAGCCTGTGATTCTGTGATAGCAGAGTGTGACTCACTTACTTCGATGCCCCAGGCTAAGGTATTGTAGTCCACTGGGGCTATTACGCCAGTTTGAGTGCGGGTATGCCAGTACACTCCTTCCAGCTCAGTGTCAGACTCGTCAGAGCTGACTATTGGCTGCTTCCTCTTAGTCTTGCTTGGCGTAATGCTTGAACCTATCATGTTTACAGTAACTTCAGGGTATTCTGTATCAAAGAAAGTTCTCCTTGTGCGGGAATGATGCCTTTTGGGCAAGCGAGAGACTGACATAGATGATAACCGTTTGAGCACCGACTGTTTGTAGTGGCATTTAGAGAGCACCGTTATGATAAGCCATTCACAATAGCATAGTGGAGTCATTTTATGAACACTCCTCTTTTTTGTCAAGTAATCCCTTAGATCCGTCGAAGGGAGATCGAAGAAACCAATCTCGAGTATCTGAGGACGAGGACTTTTCAGCTCCCTTTTGACCCTAGCTGTCGGAGAGCGAATGTTAACTTTGCAAGTTTCAGTGAGACAAGGTTCAGAAATATGGAGTTCACGTTCTGTAGAACAGACGCGGCTCTCGCGTTTTGGCTTTAAGACGCGGGTCTCGGCCTCTGCTGAGAAAAGACGCGGACCTCGCGTTACTGATTGTCGCATTTGCCTGGTGACATTTGAGAGACATGGACTTCGTGAGCCTCGCGTTTTGACATAGAGGCATGGGTCTCGTATCTCTGAGAAGAGACGCGGACTTCACATTGTTGAACATCGCGTCTGCGAGGTATGGCCTCAGAAATGCGAGCCTCGTGAGCTCTGCGCTTTGGTTTCAGATGCAGACTTCACGCATCTGATGTTGTTCAGAAGAGACGCAGGGTTGAACCTTGCGTCCTGTATCTGCTAGACAGATAGCTTTTTCAGCTTCTTTCATCTATTGTCGATGTACGTGACAAATTTGTCGACATTCAGCATTCTGGTTACACTTCACGGTTGTTGGGGACCCCTGATAACCTGGAGCTGAGGAAGAGAAGGGGCGTGGCAAGATTGGCCTTCAAAGACATTGGCCTTGCGGATCTCATTAGAGACGTTGATGCGGATCAAGCGCACGACGCGGCCAGAAATGACGTTGTTTGTGCAGGCCATCTTTAGTAAAGTCTTTGAAGGGACTTGAGAGCGAATCTCCGAGGAGACTCTGCGGTACTGCCATATCACCATAGGGCTCTTAGAGCAAGAAGAGAGGAACTCTTCATACTTTAACTGGTCGAATTACAACGAGTGACTCGACCATTTTTCCCATGAAACTGACATCACCTTGCGTCACAACTTGCTCATCAGTGGAGAAAGTAGTCCCCAGCGGAGTCGCCATTTCCTACGGGGCAAAATGTTGGAAGTGTATTGCAAATTTTTCTTGAATCAATGAAAAGTTACAACCATTCAAATCCCAACCACGAGAGAGAGAGAAAGAGAGAAGACACTCAAGCTCAGATCTTCTCTTTGTTTAAGACTGGGTTCTTTGCGTAGCAGTGGAAAGTGATTCTTATTTTTCGTTGACCTAGTGAACGTTAAGCTCTTTTGCAAGTTTTCTCCTTGGATCACAGATGGAGTATCAAAGCTTCTATCCAATGAAATCTCAAAGAGACTTAGAAAAAAACTTGAACTCAACAAGTTGGTAGAAGAGTTTAACTCTTTATCAGTATTCCTTAGCTGAAAATTTTGACCCCTTTTTATAGCAAACTGGGCTATTTATAGGGGTTTCAGGGGTAAAACTATCCCCTAAAAATCTTCCATAATAGGGTTAACTCTGCTCATTACGTGGGCAGTACTTGACCCTATAATGGGGTAGTTATAACTGAGATGCAAGGCTCCTCTACAGTTGGGATGCGGGCTTGAGCCATGCGTTTAGTCGTTGTAGTAATGTTGGACGCGGGTCTTGAGCTTCGCGTTTGGGCGCCACAGTGGTGTTGAAACACTAGCTTCAAACTCTGTGTTGAGCTTCGCATCTGAGACGCAGGCTTTAAGCTCTGTGCTGAGACGCGGGCTTTAAGCTCTGCTGAGAGGCAGACTTCAAGCCCCGCGTCTTGGCTTTGTAGTGATGCTGAGAAGCGGGCTTTGAGCCCCGCGTCTTGGCTTTGCAGTGATGCTTTCGAGCATCGTGTCTTGACACTGCATCAATAATTTTTATCAGCCTTTGCGTCTGAAGTATGGGCTCTGCATTTGACGATTTGTCTTCAATGATTTTTAGAGAGTCTATAGTAGGCAAATTACCGAACCTCATTAAATACTGTGTTGGATTGCTTTCTTTTTTGTTTCTCTGTTCTTTTCCGCATGGGCACTTCTCTGGCACGTTCATCTCTGTTACTTGAGTTCCTCAAGTTGATTATTTCCCAGATAGAAGGTGCTAGGAGCGAGGAGTTCTATCGCCATAGCCACAACAAGTGGTATCAGAGCATCTCAGGTTCGTCGTAGATCATATTTCAATTTCAAGAGCATCAGTTATTATTTTTCGGAGATTGTGTGTCGATCTCGGAGCAGCATTGGGGACTGTTTATGGGATCGTTGTTGATCTCAAAATAGCATTTGGATTGCTTAAGGAATCAATTCAAAGGAGTAGATCGCTTCGGAAACTCTTTAAGGGTTTTGTTTTAAGGTAAAGATCCTATTTTTATCTAGTTGGTTTGATCTAACTCCGTTTGTTTTCCGCACTATTTGAGGAATCAGTTGAGAAGATGGCTGGAGATAGTTCATCTACAATGAAATCCACGAATCCATATCCATTGAAGATTGATGTGGTGAAGTTTGACGGCAAAAACAATTTCGGTATGTGGAGATGTGAGGTAATGGATGCATTGACGGCGTCAAACCTCGAAGACACTCTATGATTGGAGAAAAAGCGTGATTGTACTACTGAAGAAGATTGGGACAATATGAATTGGATGGCGTGTGTCTTGATCAGGTCTTGTTTGACACAAGACATCAAGTATTATGTATTCCATGAAACATTTGGGAGGCAGTTGTAGGAGATCCTGGAGAAAAAATATCTGACAAAAAATATCGAATCGCGGTTGCAGTTGAAGAGGAGGCTTTATCGATTCCAGATGAAGAGAGGAATCTCTGTTGATGAACACATGAATAGCTACACAAAGCTTCTTACAGATCTAGTTAATGTGGATGTAAAGATCAACGAAGAGGATAAGGCGGTAATTCTATTGAATTCTCTTCTTGAAGAAGAGTCTGAGACCTTTACTCTTACATTGATCAATGAAAGATAATCTCTTAACTATAATGAGGTGCCTACTGCTCTTGTAAATTATGAAATAAGGAGGCAGGACAGATTGTCTTCTCAGGGAGCACAACAGCAGAAGCGCTGGCGATAAGAGGCAGAAATTCCAATTGGAAGGGAGAAGTGATTAGATAAAATTGAAGTCCAGATCAGGATTCAGAGATCTGAAGAAGAACCAGTGCGCCTTATGAAAAGAGTTGGAGCATTGAAAGATTGATTGTCCGAAGGCCAAATGTAAGAAGGAGTCAAAGACCGAGGCAAATCTTACACAGGTGGTCAGTACTCATGCCAGTACTTCATAGGCGGATGGATCGGACTCAGACTCATCGATATTCTCTTTCCTGTTACTACTCCTACTGTTGGTTACTCAGATAATTCTGAGTGGATCTTAGATACAGGAGCTACTTATCATGTGTGCCCGAATAGGGACTGCTTTTCTAGCTTTGAAAAGCTAGATGAATGTTTCACTGTAATGGGTGATGATCATCCATGTAAGGTGAAACGGATAGGTACAGTCTGTGTCAAGATGTTTGATAGGATAGTACAAGAATTGAAGAAAATGAGGTATGTACCTCAACTCAAAAGAAATCTTATCTCAGTTGGTGCTTTGAAAATATTGGGCCTTGTGGTATCTATACGAGATGGTGTTCTCAAGATGACCAAAGGCTCAATGGTGGTTATGAAGGGTATCCGCTGGAACAATCTCTACTATTAAAGGGTAGTACAATTATAGGTCAGGTGGAGACTTCTATTTCTTCAGATGATGTTTGCACACAGGTCCGGCAGATGAGGCTCTGCCATGGAAGAGAAAAGTCTTTGCAAACTCCAACAAAGAAGGGATCATTGGAAGGTGTATCTACCTGTAACTTGGAATTGGGTGAACACGGTATTCTGGACAAGAAGAAGGTGAAATTCGGCACCACTACTCACCACTCGGAAGGTCTTCTTGATTGTATTCATGTAAGAATTTGGGGACCCGCTAAGACTGCTGATCAGTCACATATATTGCATATACATTGTCACCTTACCATACTTTTTAGCTAATAAATCCTATTAATAAGTCTTCTTCTTCTTTGTTAAATGTAGGCCCAATCGCTAAAAGAAAGGAAGGAGAAACAAGCCCAAAAGCCTATCTAATTCTGATTTAATTCAGAATAAATTTGAAATCAAGGAATCAGGGCAAATCTTGGCATATTAGAGAGGTTTAAAAACTGGTTGAAAAGAATCCTCTCAAATCAAGCGGTTGAAGTCAACAATCAAAAGCTGTTCCGTCAAATCCTGGAGCAGAAACGAGAAAACCAGTAGAAGATATGGGAGAATCACCAACGAGGGGAGCTCCACCACTTGGGTGTGGCCATCTGGCCACACCAGGGCCGCGGAAACGCGGCCCTAGCCGCGTTTTCGTGGCTTGTTGAAGTCTGTTGGGAGAGCGTTTGCTCCCCCAATCTTCTCACAGCCTCGCCCCTCTGGTTTTTCCCTATAAATACCATGTTTAACAGAGAAAAAAGGAGCGAAGAGTAGGATTAGAATTTTTATTTATACTTTAAGGTTTAGGCTCTTTGTTAGATAGTACAAAAGTTGTATTTTTGTTTTGTAATTTGTAGTTCAGTACAAATACCTGTAAGAGAGAGGAATTGAGTGCTTGTAACTTGAAGATTGAAGTGACATCAATACAAGAATCAAGCTACATTTTCTTCCACTCATTTTACGGTATGTCTTGCGTTATTTACTTGCATTGTTCTTTGTCTTCCATGAGTAGCTAAATCGGTTTTCTGGGCTCACTATTACTCCTCTCTCTGTTCCCTCTTCTTTTCGAATGGTTTTGATGAAACGACCCAATGAATCATTTGCATGCCTAACTTAAGCCTTTCTTCTTGAAAGTGTTCTTGAAGGCACATGAGGATGGGTTTGAATTTTAACTTCTACCTCTTTTCAAAACGTCTCTTGAACTTATTTTTATCTCATACTTGAACTTCTTGATGATTTAACATTCAACTCAAGACAATTTCTTAAAGAATAGAATTAACCTTTCCAATCATCTTATGTGTTTTGCTTAAAACTTTCTAGAATCAATCTTAAGTTTTGCCTATGATCAAGTTGAGGCATTAAGATTTTCAAGAGAAGAACATATCATTGAGTAGTGAAATAGTGAGCCCAGATTTTCTTCATCATTAAAAAAAACAACAAATCACTTTTTAAACTTTATACAAAATTCACCTTTCCAAAGTCTTCTCCAAAGTTGCAATTTCTCTTTTAATCATCTCCCTTCTTTCAATTCTCTTTTTAATTAAAAAACGAGCATAATTCTTTGTTACTAAACAAAATACCAAAAAGCTTTCATCGCATTCCTCCTCGTGGACACGACCCGTTAGCCACAAGCTACACGGTAATTTTCTTGCTCTTTCAATTTGCAATCAACTACATCGCTTGGAGGTGATAAATACTTTGTCTCTTTTATTGATAATTTATCTAGGAATTGTGGGATATATCTCAGGAGACAAAGGTGTGAAGCTCTAGGTATATTGGTGAAGTGGAATGATATGATGGAGAAGCAGACTGGTAAGAAGATCAAGAAGCTATAAATTGATAATGTTGAAAGATAAAAAAATCAATTTTTACGATTTGGTTAGAACACTGGTATTGATACTCACTTCATAGATGGAATACATAGGTTGGCTAAGGAGATAAACCGTTCCTTACTGGAAAAGGTTCGATGTTTGTTGTCTAATACACGATTAAACAAATCATTTTGGGTTGAGGCGACTGTGTATGCTAACCATCTCATAAATGAATTGTCATCGACTGTGATAGGAGGTAAACTTCACTAGAAGTTTGGTCTGAGAAAGCTGCTAAGATCATGGTTTGCTGCGAAAATTTTGAAGTTCGGCCTACTTTAGTGTCAAAGATGGCAAGGTGAATCCGTGAGTAAAGAAGTTTGTGATTTTGGGTGTCAAAAGAAATATGAAAAGCTACAGGTTATGGGACTCCGAAAATAAGAAGATTGTGTTGAGTCAGCATGTCACATTTGATGAGACTACACTGTTGAAGTCTACCATCTCTCAACAGGCGGAGAGGACGAAGATCAAGGAAGTATTGCAGCGGGTGGAGGTTGATGCTACTCCACCACCTCCAGTTGGTTCAATATCAGTGGGGACTTCATCGAATATGACATCGGGTGGAAATCATGTAGCCAGTTTTGATGCTGAATAGGTTGAAGACATTGATGAGAATGTCGAATTGTTTGCAGCCATTAGAACCAAGGTAAAACCACAAAAGTGGGTGAAGAATCATGAATCTCAATTTTGTGACCATGATAAACTCAAGTTGAAGGCCATTGTTCTCCATGACGGTAGTAAGGAGGTTCATATAACTCAGCCAGTTAGGTTCACTGCTAAAGATTCAGTCACAGGTACTTGAGCTCGATGGTAGTTCATTGAAACGACTGAATATTTCAATGAACTATAGTTGGCTTGATCCCTTGGGCAAGGTACGTAGGAAGCTGTAAAGGCATAACCATTTGGTGATACAACCCGCATGAAGCTATTTGGTGTATTTGGGTTCTCGAGAAGTTGACTGGACTTCACGTAGAGGTGAAAAGTTGAAATTCACGTAGAGGTGAAATACTGTGATCTCGATGAACAGCTGATCTTTTGGTAAGAAGATGGATGAGCTTGCATAAAGGGGGTGTGCATTCAGTTTGTTGAAGCCAATATTGATGTTTGATGTGCTCTATTTAGATTTGGTTGGACCGTCTTGAAGACATGTAGACTGGAAAGAGCCAGTCAGTTGAAGAGCTAGTGTTGGCTCATGATGAGTTCTTCTTGAGGTCATTTGAAATAGTGTTCCATTTAATTGTTGAATTGTTGACACGTTTGGTGAATGACTCATGTGGTATTTCTCTTCAGATGAAGTGTTGGGAAGGCATGTATGGTGCATTCCGTTTGGATAGCTGAGCTGAAGTTGGAAACTTACAATTGATATTAGAGTTTGGTGAGAGATGCAGGTGGCGACGAAAAACTCAAGTTGGATCTGGTGAGATCAGTAGAAATTAATTATAAGTGTGCTGGTGATTCATTTGAAGGAACCGATTTCGTCTGTTGGTCAAGTCGAGATCATGTGTCGATTTCGCCAAGATCGTGTGTCAATTTCATTTGGAGTGCTCAAGCTGAGATTGTGTGTCGATTTCATCAAGATCGTATGTCGATTTTGCTAGGTGTTCATTGGAGTTCAGCTCAGATTTGAAAAATCTTCACCGAGGTGGAGAATTGTAGGGAGAGAGAAGATAGAGGAGATAAAAAGATATCAGAAGAGTTTTTAAACTGCTCAAGGAAATAGCGCAGAGACTGGAAGCCAAAAGGAGCGAGAACAGAAATTGTTGCAGGCCAGAACAGAACCAGGTCGACCGTCTGGTCGACCGGTGTGCACAAACGTGCACAGGGTAACCTAGTCGATTGCCTGGACGACTGGTGTGCACAAACGTGCACAGGATAGCCCAGTCGATCACCGGTCAACCGTAGCAAAGGAACGGTCAACTAACTAGTAAGCATTAGCTCTCAGTTGGTCCTAGTCGACCGAGCCGATCAACCAAGAACAAGGGTAGGTCGAGCCACAGACGCGTTCTGTCACTCCTGAATGGATTCAGACTCCTCTTCTGACAAGGGTCGAATTTAATCGGGGTTTCCTAAATCCCTGGGACTCTCCGGTTATAAATATGCGTTAGAACCCTCATGAATTGTATTCCTCTAAGAAAATCCTCCTGAAATTCCTTGGAGCAAGGAACAAGTTGTAATTGATTGTTGAATCAATAAAATCGCTCTCTCCTTTGCCCCAAGGACGTAGGCAAATTGTCGAGCCTCGTTAAGTACTATGTTGGATTGCTTTCCCTCTTAGTTCTCTGTTTTTGTGCCTGTGGGTACTTCTCCGGCGCGTTCATCTCCGTTACTTGAGTTCCTCAAGTTGGTTGTTGCCCGGATAGAAGGCGCTAGGCACAATGAGCTCTATGTCGGAGCCACAACATTTACTGGATAACATATTCTAATAGAATATTTGTTGAATTTTATCTTATTAATTATTGGAGAATAAAGATAAATCCAATCATTATTGTATTGAAAATTTGATTCTTTTTATATTAGAATCCTTGATAAAATAGAATTATACCAAAACTTAATTCTGTTTAGATTCTGAACTTACTATTAATATTCCAGTGTTTTTATGCAAATACAATTTACATGTTGCAACTGTTCTGAAAATAAAATCTGAATCTAGTAACTTTTCTTCAGTTATACAAAAATTTAGTATTTACAGTTTAGTCCAAATTAATTTCGAGATCATTTATGCAATTCAAAATTTACAGAATCAGTGTAGAAATTGTAATATTGCAATTTAGAGGCTGTTTATAATGGGATTCTAAAATAACATATTTATCTACTTGAGATAAATTTGCTATTTAATTCTGATATTTATCTATTTGAGATAAATTGAATTTTTTTTTTGACTGATATGAACATCATGTATAGATTAAGTTCTTCTTTTGTAAGTAGTATTTGGAATAACTACTTATACATGGCATTACTTATACATGACATTAATTTTAGTCAATTTTAATGTCATATTAAAGTAACATTTAATTAATAAAGTAATTGCTACAACATTCTTAATTATAATGATGTTAAGTGACAAAGAAAATTTTAATTTTAGTCTCATACATTTATGACATTAACAATTATAATTAAATATGAAAATATAGTGATTAACCCCACATGGTAATTATTATATTTGTGTTTAATTAGAATGGAATAGTGAACTCTATATATATTTTAAAAAATCTAGTCGTCCACGGGTCTAAAAAATTTTTGTATGATAAATAAAATACTAGTCTTATTATAAAGTAGTCATTAAAAAAAAAAATTACGTGCCATAATCCATATAGGCACTTATGCTAGAAATTAGCAAACTATAGGGGAAAAATCTCACCCGTCTGAGAAGGGTCTCGCCAAATCTTTCAAAATGTGGGCGGCCATTCTTTTCCCCGCTTATGATCTCCAGTAAGAGAACTCCAAAGCTGTAGACATCTGACTTCACGGAGAAAAGACCATCCATTGCATACTCTGGTGCCATGTATCCACTGTTTTGCATCAAAAGTAAGGGTTCTGGTAACCAAAATCATTATGACTTTAGGATATTAGATTCACTTACTAAGTTCCAACAATTCTGTTAGTATTAGCTTCACTTTCATCCGCGCCATAAATCTTTGCCATGCCAAAATCTGAAATCTTTGGATTCATCTCATTATCCAGCAACACGTTGCTAGCTTTAAGATCCCTGTGAATTACAGTTAGTCTTGAGTCTTCATGAAGGTAGAGAAGACCCCTTGCAATTCCTGCAATGATCTGTACTCTTCTGTTCCAATCCAGCTGAGCACGCTTATCGGAATCTGAAATTAATAGGAATAATATTGTATTACTGACAGATAAAACTGACCAAAATTGGAAGAATGAAGGCTTTTATTGTACATAGAGTTCCTGTGGAATGTATAAGTGAAACCACTAACCGAATAGAAAGGCATCCAGACTTCTATTGCGCAGAAATTCATAAACTAGCAATTTTTCTCCTCTCTCAATGCAGCAACCCAACATCTTAACAAGATTTCGATGCTGAAGTTTTGCTATTAGTTTCACCTCGTTCTTGAATTCAGCATCACCTTGCTTGGATTTTTTTGACAGCCTCTTGACTGCGATTTCCTTTCCATCATGCATTGTGCCCTGAGAAGAGTTTGCATGAGTCATTGATCAGGACACAACAAAGATCTAATGGAACCAGCTCATGGGTTAGTCTCCAGTACCTTATAAACAGGACCAAAGCCACCTTCTCCGAGTTTATTCTCATCAGAGAAGTTACTTGTGGCTGCTTGTATAATAACCAGATCCAATAGGGGCAAATCCGCGACGGCTGGTAGAGGGGAGAGATTACTGAACCGAGCTTCTCTATCTGGAAGAAAGAATGAGCGAGGATACTCAATAACCACATCCTTAGAACATTATTTTTTAGATTGAAACATTGATTATATATCTACCATTTTCCTTCTCAGCCTCCACCATAGGTAGTATAGAAGAGGGCCCAAAAGAACTGTTCCAAGAACAGGTGCAACAATGGCAGCAATCCAAGCACTTGATGTTTTCTTTTTTGTCCTGTCTGTTTAGATAAGAAAAGAATTAAAATTCTATCTCAAAATGTTGGAAAATTTCAATGTATTAAAGCTTTTATCTCGGTCATAAATACTATCTTCTCCAAGTTTGTACATAATCTTTGGATGTCCTGCAAATTATACAGTGGTCCAGAGACATTTCTAAATTACTCTGAGGCCGAATGAGTCCTTCACTGGTCGTCGAACTATTCATGAATTTGAAAATTATTCACAAGCTATTCCTGAAGGACCCAAAATCTACCATCATAAAATACTCATTAATCAATGGCCAATGTTATATTTGTTTTTTTCTTGTTGGTAATGTTTTGTTGTGCCTCCTGAGTGACATATCACAATTACATATCACAATTCTAAACTTTTTTAATGATTTACATTTTGTGCCTTCTGCTACTTTGTCTTTTGTTTTTAAATCCGAATGTGAGAGAATTCATCATACTTTCTTATACATTGTACTAACACTTTTCTTGGTCAATCTAGCACTTAATTAACTTTGAGGCTACTATCAGTTTGAGCAACAAAAGATCTCACCTCCTCCGTTCGGCGGGGAAGCTGTTGGTGGAGGCCCTGATGATGGTATTGCTGCCTTGTTGAAGAAGGAAAAAACCTCGTACCTCAGCGTGCAGCTTCCTGACAGATATCGCCACCCGTTAGTTTGCTTGCATT
Organism: Agave tequilana; assembly: GCA_038442645.1. Taxonomy (NCBI): domain Eukaryota; kingdom Viridiplantae; phylum Streptophyta; class Magnoliopsida; order Asparagales; family Asparagaceae; genus Agave; species Agave tequilana. Next base: position 57,936 of record JAVJIF010034700.1, read on the forward strand.
TTGGACCAACTTCGCCCAACCCATATTCTAAGCAGTTCTTGCAGCCTTCACTACTGAGATCTCTTGTGCACTGCACCAAAACATAGCTTGACAACGAGCTACTAACTGCCTCTTCTTCAGCAGCAACCATCAGTGGATTATTTGCAGCACTTGCCACAAGGCTCGTGGCCAACTTGATCGTAGCGTCACTGGCTGCTTGGCTGACTTGCTCCACGCCGCATAGAGTCTGTCCGGCCAAATCCACCACTCCAAAAAAGTTTTGGTTTGAAAATCTCATGAGGCACTTCTCGTACCATTTGATCCCTTCTGTGCTATTGGGGCAGTCTCCTGCTATGGTTTCCCCAGCTTCGCTGAGGCATGCATTGCACTCATTACTTGGTGGGGGGAGGTCACCCCGGCAGAGGGCTAGGCCATAGAGCTGGTCTGGACTCTCGCCGGTGGTGGTATTGTAGAAGCCGCTTGTCTGAGCTTCAAGTGTCAGATTTGAGAGAAGATTATTGAGATTCGATTCCATTTTCGCAAGATTATTAAGTGGGAAAGTGGATGCCGAGCACTTGTTCCGAATGATCTGTGTGTCTGTGCCATTTAGGTTTGAAGGAAGGGTGTGGCCTCGTACCTTATCCAGCAGCTGGTCGCCAGGTACCGCCACCCTGCCACTCCGTGCAGCAAGACTTGATGTCAGCCAATATCGTCGTCAGGCACTCGCTGCAGCCATCGGTGCTGAGATCAACTGTGCACTGCGCGAGCGCATAAAGGCTGTCACTGACCGAGGCCTTTGAGGCGAACATTAGGGGCCTTTGAAGCGGTGCAGACTTCACAAGGTCAGCCACCACTGTAAACGGTTCTTTTGAGCTTGTCTTCCCATTGGGTTTGTTCATGCTGAATCCAGCTGTGTTGGGGATACCGAAAAAATTGATGTCAGAGTAGCGGAGTTCACAATAGTCATACCAGATGACGGCCTGGCGTGCGGCAGGACAGCTCTGGGTGATGGTTGCAGTGGCGTTGCTGATGCAAGCGTAGCAGTCCGAGGTGACAAGATCGCCTTGGCACATGAACAGACCATAGGCGCCATCCGAACCGTTCCTACTAGTAGCATTAGCGGTCGCAGAGTGGGATGAGTTTGACTTGGTGGTGAGGGAGGAGAGGAGGGTGGCAAGGTTGGCGGCGAAGGGGCTGTTCTGTGTGTAGGATTCTCCAGTGCAGTTTGCCTTATAACGTTGTGGATGAGAGTACCAGCAGTTGTTTGCAGGCCTTGGAGGAGCAGCAGGTGCAAGATTAAGAGGGAGGGCAGTGCTTCTCTTGGATGGAAGAGCACAAAATATCGAACCATTTTTTTGATATTCTTTGTGTTTGATTTGCGTCTAAATTGGGGAGTGATTAAGTGTAGGAAGGTTTGATACGTTTGTTTTTTTGAAGAGGCACACGAAACGTGTTTTTATTTTTTCTCTCTCTTGTGTTTTGAACCGTCCATCAACTGTGATGAGCGTGAAGGACCATCACTTGATCCTTCACGCGAAAGGAACCAACCCTAGCCGTTGATTTTAATGGATAAAATAGAACTGGTCTTGTTTGAGGGCTGTTGAGTTTCTGGTGACAAAATTCGAATGGTTGAAAGTTGACAGAATATTCTGGGGGAGAACTTTCTCCAGCGGCAGATATTAGCACCCAACAATTTGACCAAGACACCCATCAAAATATTACAAGACCACCATTATTTTTTTTTGGACACTTTTACCTCCAGAGAAAAGTTCAAATATCTCTCTCTTCTTCTTCCACCATTATTCCGACGCCTCCTCCTTCCGCGGCGATCGCCGACGGTCCCCCGCCTCCTTCCCTGCCCTACTCCCTCACCCCTTCTTCGCCCTCTTCTCTCACCCCCATCACAATAAAAATCTGAAACACATGAGCATTTAGGGGTAGAGATGAGCTTCCAAAAGGGCTCGAAGGTGTGGGTCGAGGACAAGGACTTGGGCGTGGACTGAGGCCAAAGTGGTCGAAGCGAGGGATAAGCTCTTGACTGTAATCACTACTCAAAGGAAGAAGATGATAGCTCTTAATTTGATGAAAATCTGTTTGTTTTTATGCCATTAGCTGGATTTTATATGAATTTTCTGTAGTATTTTGATCCTATTGTTTTGATTGAGTTGAAATTGATAATTGATGCCGCTTTCTTTGAAATCAGCTAGAAATTCATGTTTATTTTTTATTATTTCATTTGATTCCCCAAGTTTGAGACTTTTTGAGAGGAACTGTGGAGAATCCCTTAAGCTCTAAGATTGTTCATTCAGTTGATTTGTCTTTGTATTAATCGTCATTATCACTATTGATTTATTTTAATGTGTTTTTTAATGAAATTTGTGTTTTGCTTACTTTTATGGTGAAGATTAATGTCGGGAAAGGGGGGCTGAGGCGGCGGACGGCAACAAAGCAGAATGAGAGGAAAGGAGGAAGAAAGGAGTAATATGGTTGTTTTGAAAATTTTGTGGGTGCTTAGTGCGTGCCTTTCTCAATTTTGTGGGTGTCATAATCTAATGGGTGTCTTAATCACTTTTGTGGGTGTCACTGTCCACTCCTACTTTCTCCAAGGGGACCAATCTCCATAGATATGTTATTTTTTAAGTTAAAAAAATCTTGTATTAGAAGCACAAGTGTTTTGTTTGTGTTCTTACTTTGAACTTTGCTGTAAACTCTGCAGTCTTCAGAAAATAATTACACTAGTAACACTACTATTATGTAAGATTAGTATTTTTCCTTTCTGTAAATGGTTGTCATTTTCCGATCACAAGTTGCGTTAATGAGAAGGCTTCTAAATATATTATTTTTGTTTGCAAATGTCTTGGAGTTTATCATAGTCTCTTTACCATTTGAATGGTTCACTATTTCCAAGCATTGACACAATCCTCATTTGTTCGTGTTACAGGGGAAAAAAACATTGATACATTTGTTATTATTTAAAGCTTTTGTGATCGGAGCCGTATTAGCATCCGCTAAATTGATAAAGACTCCTATTCAATAATTACGAGAATGTCATTAATTTTTTGGACAAATTTAGCCACTAAGTAAAAGTCTAAAATACCCTCTCCTTCTTCCTCCTCTTTCCACGGGCAGCAGCAGTGGTGACGGCATGTGGTGAGCGGCGGTTCCCCCCATCCCCCGACCTCTCAAATATTCCAATATCTCTGACTGCTGAAAAAAGTGTTCTTTACAATTTCAGTGAAGGAATTAGACGCTTTTTTCAACTCAAATACCCTAATATCTCCACCTTTTTTTTGTTGAATTCTAGGGTTTCATTGGTCGGATTTGATCCAATAAGCTATAGATTTCTTAAAAGATTTGATTTTTACCGAGCTTGGGGATTCTTTCTCAATAAAGCCGACTCCTTGACGTTCTAAGTTTCTATCTCTACACAAGTTTAAGAATTAGCTTTGTGGTTGTGAAAAAGAGGCAATTTTTTGTGGTTTAGAGGGGGGCTTCAAATGATTGCACATATGTCGACCTTCACTGTGATCGCTCAGGATAGTTTGTTGGAGCCCAGTCTCGAAACCTAGGGTGGAGGGAGGGGAAGGGTGGCGGGGCTGGGGGACGGCGAGGGGACGAGGGCGGTGGAAGGAGGAGAAAGGAAGGGTGTTGTAGGAAATTTTAAAAAAATTAAGAATGTATTTATCAATTTAGTGGGTGTATTAATGAAATAAGTGTCTTTATCAATTTAGTGGGTGCTAATATTCCCTCTTTTTTGTGATTGGACGCAAATGTTTTAGCATTTCTATCCACTGATCTTAATGTTGTCTGCTAAGGATGCGCGTGCCATTAGACCATCTCAAGGGAATTCTCTATCTTGCACCATTGTTCTTATTGTGTTTCACTGATATACTGAAGTATAATAATCTCTCCATCAAAATAATAAGAGTTGGCATTTTATTAATAACACTCGTTAGACTTCTAAACAACAGCAAGACAAAGTTTTTCTATATTTTATTTTAGAGCGAGGAAAGAATAACAATTAAGATTGAGAAGGGGTACTATGTACAACCAAGTGCGAGGCCAATAAAGGAGCATATTTTTAAGCATTTCATTCAAGTATATGAAATATGAATAAATGACATATGCATATAAATTGTATGGCATTTTTTCAAAAAAAAAAAAAACTCAGTTAATAAATAATTCCAAAAGTCTACTGCTTCTTGTACTTATTCAAAAAATCGGACTCTAACAGGTCACGTCGGCGGCGAGACGGTTCGCTCCACCAGCATGACGCCGCGTTGGGAAGGAGTTGGTTTTACTCTGTTCCCGGTTGACACCCCAAGACGATTCTATTTTTCTTTGTCTGTCTATTGCCTTGTCTGGGGTTGTCAACCCTAGACAAAGCAATATTTTTCTTTTTTGAATTTGTTTTGTTTGAGATTGGCAACCCTGAAAAATCAGAATTTGACAAAAAATTGCTCGTCTGCTTTGTCCGGGTTGCCAATCCCAAAGGCGAAAATTATTATTATTTTTTAGATTTTGCTTTGTTCGAGATTGACAACCCTAGACAAAAAGAAATTACTTCTTTTCTAAAAAAATTCTCTCTCCTCTACCCCTCCCCCGCCCCCTCTCCTTCTCCCTCTCCCCCTCTCTCTTCCTCCAACACCGCCCACCGGGCATGGCGACACAATGAGGCCAGTGGCGACGCCGCTGACGGCGAACAACCTTGCTGGCAGCAGCAGCATCCCAGTAGCAGCAGGGCTGCTCGTCGTTGTCGGCCTCATTGTCGTTCGTCGGTCGTCGCCGGCCTCGTCGTGCTGCTATGTCCAGTAGGGTGCGTTAGAGGAGGAGAGAGAGGAATGGAGGGAGAGAGGAGGAGGGAACGCGGAGAGAAAATTTTAAAGAAATAATTTGTTTTGTCAAGGAACCCTGGACAAAGCAAAATTCAAAATAAAAATAATATTGCTTTGTCTGGGATTAGCAACTCCGGAAAAAAAGAATACACATGGGAAAAATTGCTTCATTCAGGATTACCATCCCTGGACGAAGTAAAAAACCGACCTGACAGGGCGGGGTACCATGTCAGCGACGGGCGAAGCAAAAACCGACCGCCGGATGAAGCAAAAAACCGACTCCGACAGCACGGGCACTAAGCCGGCAAGGCTAATTGTCTTGTTGCCGACGTGACTTGTCAAAGATTAGATTTTTGGAATAAGTTTGGGGAGACTTATTTTTGAAATTATTTATTATATAATTAAGCGCACATCGCATTTTTTTTTGCACTAAACACTTTGATGACTCACTGAGTTACAAGCTCACAAGGAACTGATTTACTTCCTGACAAAAATGCAAGTATTTACGAGCTCAAAAAATTTATATTAACAAAGAGTCACTCCTCCAAAGTCTAGCTCATATATTTCTTGGAGATCACAAAAAATTATATTTCTATTTTAACTGCAATGAAAAACTTGGTCGCAACAAAATTTAAAAAGAATTGAAGGAAAAAAAAAAAGGAAATTGCAAAGACAGTGATTATTAGTTGCTCTCAAATGAATTTGACTCTTAAGCGACGCATTAATTAGGGTCATTATCAGTCACAAAATCTGTGAGGCAGACTTGATTATATTATTGGCCAAAATTTATTTTTATGGCAAAAGAGTTGGAAATTTTTTTTGCTCACCGCGTTTTTCGTTACCGCAGTCACCGCTGCCCCCTGGGCCATTAATTCCGGTGGGCCCCGAGTGGGACCCAATGCCACCCACCCCCCCCCCCCACACACACAACTCGGGTGAATGGGCTCAGGGGTCACGGTGACTCGGCCCGGGTGAATGGCTCAGGGGCCGCAGTGACCGCAAAAGATGGCTAGCAAAATGGGACTAAAAGAGTTGAGAAACTTCGTTATCTTATTGATGAGAGAGAAAATGGCCCCAACTTTTTTTTCTCGAGGAAAGACCCCATTTATTAATGTTAATAGAGTTTAGGTGTGACTGAAAATGTCAAGGGGAATATTCCATCGTAATTGCGACGTCTGCAGTTTAAACTCGTTCAACCCTTGGCCGGATCTTTCGCCAGCACCGTTGCGATGTCTGCAGGTATCTACAGCTATGTTCCCTCATCGAGTAGTGACATGTCCATATTTGATTTGTGAAACTTGTATCACCTCCATTTGAACCTGAATTCTTCTCCAATGAATATGATGCTCAAAACTAACAGTTCAATGCTTTGCGATCTACTCTTCTTTGATTCGTGCTATTAGGTCACTCGTTTGTCTCCAATCGTAAGTAAAAAAGACCCAGCCATGTTCTCCTAATCTGGAGTACTAGGAGAAAAACAATCAAGGAGAGTTGTAGTGGAATAATTGGATGACTAATTGTATGTGGTGTGGGTAGAATTTCCAGTCATGACTGGAAATTTTGTGTGGAAATTAGGAGAACTTGGCTGGAAATTCTGTGTGGAAATTCTAATTAGGAGACTAATCAAGTAAGTCATGACTGAAATTTTGTGTGGAAATTCTACTCACACCTAGGGGGGGCAATTCAGACCCGACCCGCCAGACCCGACCCGACCCAGAGTAAGTGGGTATGGGTTTGAGCTATACGGGTTTGGGTCGTAATCGGGTCGACCCACCAGACCCGATTAATAAATAGGTCGGGTCGACCCAAACCCACCAAACCCGCTAAGACCCGCTAAGACCCGTTTACCTTTTATATTTTTGATCCAGAGATTTTTTTTGGAATCATTTATCACACCATCCGAACCAAAGGAATCCTGGGTAGTCAAAAATATTTCTTCCAGAGAAAGAAAACAAAATAAAAAAAAACGTAAACCTTGATGGAAAATAAAAATAAAATCACCCTCTTTCTTTCTCTTTGTTCCTAATGAATGACTAATCTCCCCTCTTTTCCCCTCATATCTCCAATCTCTAGATAACCTCTCTCCCTCTCTCGCCCCCTCCCCCCCCCCCCGCGCAAAGCGAAGAAACCCATCCCCGCCCTCCCTCTAATCTATTGTGTGTTAAAGACCTTGTAAAAAAATGCTGGGTGTTAATTTATACACGCTAATATTTCTTGGTATTTTCTGTAGGTTAACAGAGCTTGTCTCCTTATGTTTGTTTTGATATTTTACTGGCCGATGCTGATAGTGCTCTCGACAGGCTGTGGACCAAGAAGAAAGTTAAAGTCAGTCAGCAAGATACCAATATTTGATCTTCCTATTAAGCCGGTTCAGTGGCAATTTTTTTTTTTTTAATAGAAGCCAGTGGCTTGAGTTAGATTTTCATATTTTAAAGCTTTAAAAAATGTAGCTGAGCAAAACTCTAGTGGATTCTGTGAAATGTACTAGCCCATCACGGCTTTTTTGTCTCTTGAACCATTGCTTTTTGTTATAAATTTCAATTTTCTTGGTATCTGAGTAAATATGTATCTCATAACTTTATTATCAGCTTTTTTTGTACTGAAACATGTCATTCAAATGGGTCATTTGGGTCTAACGGGTCGACCCGACCCGGCCGACCCATTTAGTTAAATGGGTCAAATGGGGCGGGTCGGGTCGACCCGCATAATACTGGGTCGGGTTTGGGTTTGAATTTTTGACCCATATAAATAAATGGGTCGGGTCGACCCGACCCGATTATGGGTCGACCCATTTAAGACCCGACCCAATTAGACCCGACCCGACCCAATTGCCACCCCTACTCACACCACATACAACTAGTATCTTATAATTTTTTTGATAGTTAACAGAGATGTGCTCATAGTTGAACATGGTATCAAATCTTTTTATCCTAATCCCAATTGATATTGTCATCTTTCACTACCACCACCGCCGCCTTCTTCTTCTTGTTTAACTCAACAACCAACTCAACTGCTATCTTCTTAGATTTCTTTCGAAATTGCTACAGTAACCGCCACTATGCCATCACCCACGCTTACCTTTTCATCTATCTTTTCACTATTCTTCTTTACTTCTTCAACTGCTTCTCCTTCTTTCTTCTTTTCAATTCTTCTTCTTCATACTTCCGTTTTTTCCCCTTCCCTTTTTCCCTTTTACTTTTACTTCTTTTTCTAGGGTTCTTTACAACCAAGCATAAGAACGTATCTGTTCTAAAAATTAAAAAATAAAAATAAAACAAATTTTTTTGATGCATTCTATATTTTCCTTATATCGAAACAGAATATATGTAATGTATGTTTAGAAAAATGGTGAGAAGAAAAGAACACATAGTACAAATTGATGGTAAATAAATACCTAATAGTGTTTTTTTCTTCATTTGGTATCAATAGTCATCATGACGAAGAAATCAAAGAAGATGTGATTCATATATTTAAAAGGGATGATTAAAGTGGAGAAATGACTCTAGTGTTTTATGTGATCATAGCGTACCAATGAAGTTAAAGGAAATTTTAATAGAACAACTATAAGACCTTATATGTTCTCTGCATCAAAATGTTGGGCAATTAAGGAACATCAAGTGTAGAAATGAGTGTAACGGAAATAAGAAGCTGTGGGACGGACAAATGGTAATACACTAAGAGATATAATAAGAAATAAGTATGTTTGTAGAAAGTTATAGGTTGTTCCTATTGATGACAAAATAAGAGAGAATTAATTGATGGTTTGGGCATCTTCAATGCAAGACAATAAGTATGTTTATAGTAAAAATCATAGGATGCAATGAGAACTAGAAGGAGCTTAAACAAACTTTAATGGAGGTAATTAAAAAAGATTTGTTAGTGGGTCATGTTAATGAGGAGATAACCCTTAACTGAACTAAATAGAAGAAACTGAATCATATAGCTGAACCAAAAAAATCTGAATAAAGGATTTATTGTTGTTTTTGTTATTGTTGTTGATGTTGTCGGTGTCAAAACCTCCAAGTTGGATTTTGTAAGCATTGCGTCATCAGAAAGAAAATCAAGGTGAAATTCGGCACCACAACTCATTGCACCAAGATGATTCTTGACTATGTTCACACAGATATTTGGAGACCTATCAAGACGGAATCTATTGGAGGTAACTATTACTTTGTGTTTTTTATTAATAATTACTCTAGGCGGTGCTAGGTATATCCCATGAAGTACAAAGGGGAAGTCCTGAAGTTATTTGTGGGGCGAAAAAGAAACATGAAGAAGAACACAAGAAGGAAGATCAAAGTACTCCGTTCAAACAATAATGGAGAGTACACTAGCGATCATTCTCTACAGCTTGTGGCCCAAAGACCCATCACTCTAGTTTTGATAATGATTAACTCATGTAGTTATGTTACTAATGATCTTGTGTGTATTAAGTTTCAGATATTGATCAAGATCTTAGTAAGTGTTTAGCTTCAACAAAAGATTCATAGTCAAGTTTTGGAACTAACACGTGTTGATTCAAGAGTTCGCGCCTCAAGATCGCATCTTGTACTGAAGAGGAGTTAACCTCATTTGAATCAAGTTTGGATCGAGACATCTTGGAGAAGAAAATCTACAAGAAAACTTCGGTTTATATTTGTTTAGTTTTGTTTAGATCTTGTGTAAGGATAGAATAGCTTTGAGTTGCTTAAGTATACACACACACACACACACGAGTTCAAAAGTTTTCATTTTGATTTAACCGGTTCGTTTTTTAAGTTTTTGAATTTAATATCAAAAATAAAGATATATCATTTATATGTATATTAGATTCTATCCATACACATTATATTTAAAATGTGTTTCAAATATCTTGTTTTTATATAAAAAAATCGTATTTTCCTTTAGAAGTTGGTTTTTAGACAATACCTTTTTTGATTTAAGCTTAAATTTCTATGCCTCAAAAATAATTCAAATAGTTTGTAATATGTGTTGATCACAAATATTTGTACTTCAAATATTTATATGAACTTAATTTTGTGGAATTTATGGAGTTTTGTGGGAAATTTATAAGTATTTTCAAGACCACATTTTAATCTTATAAACCCTGGTTTTGGGCTGCTAACGGTCGACCGAAGCCAAGCTCGGTCGACTGACGTGCACAGATATGCACAGACTTTTACGTCGACCGAGCGGTCGACTAATCTAGAGAGCCCTGCTATCTGGTTTTTCCCATGGTCGACCGAGCAGTCGACCGATAGGCTAGCCTTGGGGGCGGTCGACCGACAATCCCAATGGTCATTGGGTGATCGACCGGGCAGTCAATTTTGACCTGTTCTGGACCCAACGGCTATTTTTTGGAAACCCTATAAATATGGGTTTCCTTAGCCAGTTTTTAACAAGATTTTTGAGAGCCTTATTTCCATCTTCTAGTGTGTTTTCAAAAAGTTTTAAAAAGAAGTTTTTGTGCCAAAATCTCTATATTTTTATTTGTTTCAAAATTTTAGAAAATTAAAAGAAAACAAGTTTTGAGAATTCTAATTTTGTTCTTCATTTTTCTCATCTATCAAGAAGTTTTTTCGAAGTGTTTTTCTTTATGTTTTCTTTTTTAAAAACTTTGTGCACTCACATACTTAGGTTTTTCATTGCAAATCTATCCTCTAGGATTTTGTATTGTGAGACATTTTATTTGTGGTCTTTTTAGATAACTAAGAGTTGTTTGTGATCCTTGTGATCACCAAGTTGTAAACTTTTCTTTGCTTTGTACTTAATTTTGTGCCTACCCTCTTGTGTAGAGGTGTGAGTGTAATACCCCTCTCCCGGAATACGTACTTGGTTACGTATTCAGTCTTCCGATCGTATTTTCCGATTTACCTTCTGTATTTGACCAATTTCAATTCCAAATATCATTTTCCAATATTTTAGATTTTATGTGATTTTCTGGAATTTTTCTGGAATTAAAATGAATTTCTCCGAAACTGGTGTCGGCCAGTACCGCTGGCCGATTTCCGAATTTTTATCTTCCAAACTGTTAGGAATTTTTAGAAAGTCCTTTAGACTTTATTGCTTAGAATCATATTTCTTACTTATACACTTTTTCTGAGAATTTTATGAATTTATGAAAATTCTTTCGGAGTCGGTAAATAACTGATTCCGGGATTTTTAATTAAAAATCTATACAGTATTTCTTCAAACGAATTTCACCATGAGTCTTCAAATATTATTCTTGATTTTTGGTAAAATTTTCAGACCATTCTAAAATACTTGAATTTCGGGCATTTTTCCAAAATTTGCAAAATTCCTTTTCCACTTCATTTCCACCTCATTTCCCACTCACACTTCACCTAACCCCACTCACTCTCTCCCTCTCCCACAGCCGGCCAAGTGGCCAAAGAGAGGACACTCACCTCACCCCTCCTTTTGCAAGAAAACCCCTCACTTCTATCCAATTTCCAACCCCTTTACAAAAATCCCAAACTATAAATTCCTATTCATTTGCAAATCACTCTTTTTCTCTCTTTCACTTCAACAAGAGAAGAGGAACTCCATAATCTCCTCCTTCCACAACTGAACCCTAGCTCCAAGATCACTTCAAGACCTTTCCCTCCAGCCCAAGGCAACTCCAAGAGCACTTCTTCACCTCAAGCTTCAACAACAAGTGTGGAGTAAAGCCATCATCCTCATCCTTGAATCAAGTCACAATTGAACCTACCCCAAGTGAGTATTTCACTCACCAAGACTTGTATTAGCCCTAGAATACTTGTATCTACACTTCTTGTACACCTAGGTCACCAAAAACCACGAATTGAACCATCAAACACACTTCCAGAAATTTTGATCTGCTCACTGTTCTTCACAGTATTAGTCGACTCATCATAGGAACTAGTCGACTAGAACACTTAGCTAAAACTTAGTTTTCTGGAAAAACCCAGTATTAGTCGACTTGCCCCAAATATTAGTCGACTAACAAACTCTCTGGAAACCCATATTAGTCGACTCCTAAATTTACCTAGTCGACTAATCCTTCCTGGACCAGAAACCCAACTTTCTGTATCAGCAGACTTAGTCGACTTAAGTGTCCATTAGTCGACTAGAACTCCCTATTAGTCGACTAACCTTCCTACCCTAGTCGACTAACTTTCCCTGAAACAGAATTCTAACTCTCTGTATCCCAGTATTAGTCGACTAACCCTTACCCCTAGTCGACTAATCCTGACTGTGTGTCATAGTTAATTCCTGTTCTGAATTTGGTTTTTATACTTGTTACATATGTATTATATCTTGCTTGTTCATGCTTCAATACTGGCTCTACATGACCTATTACTGGATGGATGTATCTCTTGTTACCTCATGACTTATTATTGCATATACTCGTTCCATGACATGTTAAACAATAATATCACCACTTATCATGCCATCCCTTAAAACTAAGCATGATACACTTGACTTTTACATAAAAAGCACCAACTTACACATGGGTCGGGGGAAATATGCGGAATATCGATATGTGTTCGTGTTTACAGTGGTATTAGGTTGTGCACTATATTTTCCGGTCTTACCTGCGGTACTCCAGGGGACCGAGGGGAGTGCTTCCTCCCTTTCCTGTTTACTGTCATGACAAGGGCATACATAAGACCCTCCTGTTAGCCTAGCGGCAGGTTCCGTCTTCAAGCAACGGAACAATACTGGGCCGTGGTCCCGGGCATGCACGGGACCCACTGTAAACATAGTTCGTCGATACAACCGCTGTTTCCAATAACAACCTTGTTTCACTAGGATATGGATCTATGTGCTCTGGGACGCTGGGTCACATAGCTAGATATCACAGTAAGACAAGTAATAATAATAAGACGTTAATTGTAGATTTGTTGCATATGATCTTGCCTTATTGAGTTTACATCGCTTGTTATTCATTGCTATTTATTGTAATTTCATTGCCTTTACTCATGATCCTTATGTCACTTGACTATCTTTTATTTGTTATTATATGTCTTGACCCTTTGGATTTGCATATTCAGATTCTGAGACTTGGGACGAAGTGGAGCCTTCCACAGAGGACCGGGCCTATCTTTCTGAGCAGGCTGACCAGCTCTAGTCTCATCGTGCCGACTCTTCTTTTTGGTTCACGGATCTCCATCCTTACGTGAGCACTTTTGTATTTTGATTGTATATCGTTCTTTTTGGACTTGGGTTGTGATAAAGGACACTTGTAAAGTGATTTTGCTTATCATAACTTGTATAGCTTTGTATTTATCTTTTGTAAGTTGGCATATGAATATACCACGCTGTGTGTTGTACTCTGATACTTGTTGTACTTAATGCTTAGCGTATATACGTGGGGGCACCATCTGACCTACGTATATGCGTTGCAGTAACGTTCCCGTATCTTTGGGATCGGGGCGTTACAGGTTGGTATCAGAGCCTAGGCTCTCAAACCTAAAAGTACAACCAAGTGGCAAATTCTAGTGATTTGCTAATGCCAACTACAATGTACAAAGTTATATGGTCCTTCTTGACTTCGTCCTTGATTCGATCCTCGTATCTTAAACTCCTTCCCTTTGTTTCCAATTCCAGATCTTATCCCTTTCGGTATGGAGAGACGTTCGGGTCGCAACAATGTCGGGCAAGTACCGAATGGACCCGTAGGAGGAGAGGGTGCTGATATCCTGAGGATCATTCAGACTATGCTGGGAAACCAGCAACAGCAGATGGAGAATCAGCATCAGCAGACTGAGCTCCTCAGGCAGGAGTTGGCAGCCCCGAAGGAGCAGAAGCCGGGGAACATCTCAGACTTCCGACGGCTACAGCCGGCCGTATTCACGGGAGTCGAGAGGCCATTGGAGGCTGAACAGTGGTTGACAGACACCACCGATCTGCTGAACGCCGCCAGGGTGCCTAAGGAGAACCAAGTGGAGGTTGCAAAGATCCAGCTGAAGGACATAGCCAGGACCTGGTGGCTTGCAGAGGAGGCTCGCTTGAAGAAGCCTATCTCTTGGGATACGTTCTCCAATAGCTTTTATAGCAGGTTCTTTCCCGCCACTGCTCAGAAGGACATGGAGGAGCAGTTCATCAAGCTTCAACAGGGGGATAGATCCGTAGATGAGTATGCTGCAGAATTTCTCAGATTGAGTCGCTTCGCCCCGTACATGATAGCAGATGAGGAGAAGAGGGCAAGCTGGTTCCAGCAAGGTCTGCAAATGGACATTCAGATGTTCCTAATGCCCCATCATCTGAAGACCTATGCAGAAGTTCTCACCAGCGCTCGAGAGGTGGAGCGTGGGTTTGAGAAGAAGCAAGGAGATCAGAGGAAGGACCAGGCCATGAAGAGGCCGTTTGTACCGGTGGGCAGAGGAGGACCGTCCAGGGCAGCGAAGGTTCAGGCCAGGCAGCCATTCAGAGCAGTTCCTTACCAGATGGCTCGACCAGGTCTTATCTGCAACTTTTGCCAGAAACCAGGACACTCTCAGCAGGATTGCCGGAGGGCAAATGGATTGTGTTTGGTGTGTGGAGCACGAGACCATGCCGTAGAGACCTGTCCTCACAGGAGAATGGGGTTTGCTAATCAAACCTTGCCGGCACCTCAAGGGCAGAATGGACAGAGGGCACTACCAGGGCCTGTTGGGCAGAGGCACCAGGGACCAGTGATGAGGAGAGCTCTTCCCCTTCCTCCACCGCATGTTGCTCGCCCAGTGCAGAGAGGAGCCCGGACAGCAGCAGGGCGTGGCAGAGGTCAGGCCTACAACCTGACAGCAGAGGAGGCTGAGGCTTCAGAGGAGGTGATTACAGGTAACATCAGAGTTCATTCTATACCTGTTCTCGCTCTCTTCGATTCGGGTGCATCCCACTGTTATATCTCCGACCATTTTGTGGCTGTTCATTCCATACCTGTTAAGGCTTTAGACCACAAGTGGGAGATAAGTACCGGGAATGGGGTAGTTATATCTTCTAGAGTTTGTGCTGACTGTCCAGTGGAACTTTGTGGGAAGACCTTGGCCATAGATATGCTCGTACTAGACACCAAAGGGTACGACGTAATCTTAGGCATGACCTGGCTCAGTCAGTACTATGCGGTGATCGACTGTAGAGGGAGGAAGATCAATTTCAGAATCCCGCATCAGCCGGAGTTCCAGTTCAGTGGAGAGGTGAAGCCTGCTAAGAAGGAGATTCAGATGACCACTTCGGAGGTTCTGAAGGGAGTGCCAGTGTGGGATGAGTTTCCAGAAGTCTTTGCTGAGATTTCAGGGCTTCCACCGGAGAGGATAGTGGAGTTCTCCATTGATACAGTTCCAGGGACAGCTCCTATATCCAAGGCTCCGTACAGGATGGCACCGACGGAGTTGGAGATCTTGAAGAAGCAACTGCAGGAGTATTCGGACAAGGGATTGATTCGGCCAAGCACTTCACCATGGGGAGCTCCAGTGCTCTTGGCGAATAAGAAGGATGGTGGTAAGAGGCTTTGTATTGATTATAGAGAGTTGAACAAGGTCACCATCAAGAACAAGTATCCCTTACCCCGGATTGATGACTTGTTTGATCAGCTCCATGGAGCCCGTGTATTTTCTAAGTTAGATTTGCAGTCGGGTTACCATCAGCTGAGGGTGAAGAAGGAGGATGTTCCGAAGACGGCATTCAGGACCCGTTATGGCCACTATGAATTTCTAGTTATGCCTTTCGGAGTCACCAATGCCCCTGCGGTTTTCATGGATTTGATGAACCGAGTGTTCTCGCCCTACTTGGATCAGTTCGTTGTTGTTTTCATTGATGACATCTTGATCTATTCCAGGAACAACAAGGAGCATGCAGAACACTTGAGGATTGTGTTGCAGACCCTCCAGCAGGAACAGCTTCATGCCAAGAGGAGCAAGTGTGAATTCTGGTTGGACAGCATAGCTTTCCTTGGACACATAGTTTCAGCAGAAGGAATTTCAGTTGATCCTAGTAAAGTCCAGGCAGTGCAGAATTGGCCAGTTCTGAAGACGGTGACTGAGATAAAGAGCTTTCTGGGACTAGCCGGATACTACAGGCGCTTTGTCCAGGATTTCTCTAGACTTGCAGCTCCGTTGACCAGACTCACCAGAAAAGGGGAGAGATACTTATGGACTGAAGAATGTGATGCAGCTTTTGAGCAGTTGAAGCAGAGGCTTATATCAGCTCCAATCTTGAGAACCCCTTCAGGAAGAGGAGGGATGGTCATTTTCTGTGATGCATCAGGTAAAGGCCTGGGATGTGTACTTATGCAACATGATCATGTTATAGCATATGCATCTAGGCAATTGAAGCCTCACGAGAGGAATTACCCAACTCATGACTTGGAGTTGGCAGCTGTGATATTTGCTTTGAAGATCTGGAGACACTACCTTCTGGGAGACAAAGTGTTGATATACACAGACCACAAGAGCCTCAAGTATATTTTCTCGCAGAAGGAGTTGAATATGAGGCAGAGGAGGTGGTTGGAGCTTATGGCGGACTATGATATTGACTTGCAGTATCATCCAGGCAAAGTCAATACCGTTCCTGATGCACTGAGCAGGATGCCAGAGAACAGAACGCTAGTCCACCTTACTCAGCAGAGGGAGTTGATTCAGGAATTCATCAGATTGGATTTGATGTTAGTGCAAGGAGGTGATAAGGCCGGGCAGTTCATGGCTTTACAGATCCAGTCATCATTGATAGAGGAGATCAAGGAAGCTCAGATGGAGGACCCCAGATTTCAGACATTCAGAGCTCAGGTGGAGGCTGGATTTAGGTCGGATATCTGCATTCACCCAGATGGTGCTTTGTATTTTGGAGATAGACTTTGTGTTCCCCGAGGAGAAGTCAGACAGAAGATTTTGGAGGAATCACACAGTTCAGCTTATTCTATACATCCAGGAGGGAACAAGATGTATCAGGACCTGAAGAAGCACTTTTGGTGGAATGCCATGAAGAGGGAGATAGCCCAGTTTGTTGCCAAGTGCTTGGTTTGCCAGCAGATAAAGATCGAGCATCAGAGACCAGCTGGACTTCTTCAACCTTTGCCGATACCCGAATGGAAGTGGGAGCATATCACCATGGATTTTGTGACGGCATTACCTCGGAGTCCCAGGGGTAATAATGCTGTGTGGGTTATAGTTGATCGCCTCACCAAGTCAGCTCACTTCATACCATTCAGGGTAGGCCAGTCGACAGAGGTTCTGGCAGATAAGTATATGAAGGAGGTGGTTCGTCTGCATGGAGTTCCAGTTAGTATTGTGTCAGATAGAGACACCAGATTCAGATCTCATTTCTGGGAGAGTCTCCAAGAAAGTCTGGGAACTCGTCTGAAATTTAGTACTTCTTATCATCCTCAGACAGACGGACAATCTGAGAGGTCTATCCAGATCTTGAAGATATGTTGAGGGCTTGCATGATTGACTTTGGGGGATCTTGGGAAGACCATCTTCACTTGGCTGAGTTTTCATATAACAACAGCTACCAGGCAAGTATTAAGATGGCACCCTTTGAGGCATTGTATGGTAGGAAGTGCCGATCACCGATTTGTTGGGATGAAGTCGGTGAGAGGAGTCTTTTGGGACCAGAGATTCTGATGCAGACTACAGAGAAAGTCAGGGTTATCAGAAATCATCTCAGGGCTGCTCAGAGTAGGCAGAAGAGTTGGGCAGACACTCGGAGAAGGCCATTGGAGTTCCAGGTTGGAGATCATGTATTCTTGAGGATATCACCTACCAAGGGAGTGATCCGGTTCGGTGCTCGTGGGAAGCTTAGTCCAAGGTATATTGGCCCATTCGAGATCCTGGATCGTGTGGGAGATGTGTCCTATAGATTGGCATTACCACCTTCTTTGGACGGGGTGCATAATGTCTTCCACGTGTCTCAGTTGAGGAAGTATGTCAGGGATGACAGTCATATTCTGGATCATTCCGAGCTGGAGCTACAACCGGATTTATCATACCAAGAACAGCCGTTGGCCATTCTGGATAGGAGTGTCAAGACACTGAAGAACAGAGCTATTCCATTGGTATTGGTGTCATGGAACAGGCATGCGCCAGGAGAGGCCACTTGGGAGCGTGAGGACGTTATCCGGGAGCGTTATCCTCAACTTTTCACATCTTGATTGGGTAAGACTCTTTTCTTCTACCCTTCTTTACCGTTATCTTTCCTTGTATCCATATCTATCTGTTGCTTTTCCTGTTATCTTTCACCTTATGAAATTTCGAGGACGAAATTTTTGTAAGGTGGGTAGATTGTAATACCCCTCTCCCGGAATACGTACTTGGTTACGTATTCAGTCTTCCGATCATATTTTCCGATTTACCTTCCGTATTTGACCAATTTCAATTCCAAATATCATTTTCCAATATTTTAGATTTTATGTGATTTTCTGGAATTTTCTGGAATTAAAATGAATTTCTCCGAAACCGGTGTCGGCCAGTACCGCTGGCCGATTTTCGAATTTTTATCTTCCAAACTGTTAGGAATTTTTAGAAAGTCCTTTAGACTTTATTGCTTAGAATCATATTTCTTACTTATACACTTTTTCTGAGAATTTTATGAATTTATGAAAATTCTTTCGGAGTCGGTAAATAACTGATTCCGGGATTTTTAATTAAAAATCTATACAGTATTTCTTCAAACGAATTTCACCATGAGTCTTCAAATATTATTCTTGATTTTTGGTAAAATTTTCAGACCATTCTAAAATACTTGAATTTCGGGCATTTTTCCAAAATTTGCAAAATTCCTTTTCCACTTCATTTCCACCTCATTTCCCACTCACACTTCACCTAACCCCACTCACTCTCTCCCTCTCCCACAGCCGGCCAAGTGGCCAAAGAGAGGACACTCACCTCACCCCTCCTTTTGCAAGAAAACCCCTCACTTCTATCCAATTTCCAACCCCTTTACAAAAATCCCAAACTATAAATTCCTATTCATTTGCAAATCACTCTTTTTCTCTCTTTCACTTCAACAAGAGAAGAGGAACTCCATAATCTCCTCCTTCCACAACTGAACCCTAGCTCCAAGATCACTTCAAGACCTTTCCCTCCAGCCCAAGGCAACTCCAAGAGCACTTCTTCACCTCAAGCTTCAACAACAAGTGTGGAGTAAAGCCATCATCCTCATCCTTGAATCAAGTCACAATTGAACCTACCCCAGTGAGTATTTCACTCACCAAGACTTGTATTAGCCCTAGAATACTTGTATCTACACTTCTTGTACACCTAGGTCACCAAAAACCACGAATTGAACCATCAAACACACTTCCAGAAATTTTGATCTGCTCACTGTTCTTCACAGTATTAGTCGACTCATCATAGGAACTAGTCGACTAGAACACTTAGCTAAAACTTAGTTTTCTGGAAAAACCCAGTATTAGTCGACTTGCCCCAAATATTAGTCGACTAACAAACTCTCTGGAAACCCATATTAGTCGACTCCTAAATTTACCTAGTCGACTAATCCTTCCTGGACCAGAAACCCAACTTTCTGTATCAGCAGACTTAGTCGACTTAAGTGTCCATTAGTCGACTAGAACTCCCTATTAGTCGACTAACCTTCCTACCCTAGTCGACTAACTTTCCCTGAAACAGAATTCTAACTCTCTGTATCCCAGTATTAGTCGACTAACCCTTACCCCTAGTCGACTAATCCTGACTGTGTGTCATAGTTAATTCCTGTTCTGAATTTGGTTTTTATACTTGTTACATATGTATTATATCTTGCTTGTTCATGCTTCAATACTGGCTCTACATGACCTATTACTGGATGGATGTATCTCTTGTTACCTCATGACTTATTATTGCATATACTCGTTCCATGACATGTTAAACAATAATATCACCACTTATCATGCCATCCCTTAAAACTAAGCATGATACACTTGACTTTTACATAAAAAGCACCAACTTACACATGGGTCGGGGGAAATATGCGGAATATCGATATGTGTTCGTGTTTACAGTGGTATTAGGTTGTGCACTATATTTTCCGGTCTTACCTGCGGTACTCCAGGGGACCGAGGGGAGTGCTTCCTCCCTTTCCTGTTTACTGTCATGACAAGGGCATACATAAGACCCTCCTGTTAGCCTAGCGGCAGGTTCCGTCTTCAAGCAACGGAACAATACTGGGCCGTGGTCCGGGCATGCACGGGACCCACTGTAAACATAGTTCGTCGATACAACCGCTGTTTCCAATAACAACCTTGTTTCACTAGGATATGGATCTATGTGCTCTGGGACGCTGGGTCACATAGCTAGATATCACAGTAAGACAAGTAATAATAATAAGACGTTAATTGTAGATTTGTTGCATATGATCTTGCCTTATTGAGTTTACATCGCTTGTTATTCATTGCTATTTATTGTAACTTCATTGCCTTTACTCATGATCCTTATGTCACTTGACTATCTTTATTTGTTATTATATGTCTTGACCCTTTGGATTTGCATATTCAGATTCTGAGACTTGGGACGAAGTGGAGCCTTCCACAGAGGACCGGGCCTATCTTTCTGAGCAGGCTGACCAGCTCTAGTCTCATCGTGCCGACTCTTCTTTTTGGTTCACGGATCTCCATCCTTACGTGAGCACTTTTGTATTTTGATTGTATATCGTTCTTTTTGGACTTGGGTTGTGATAAAGGACCCTTGTAAAGTGATTTTGCTTATCATAACTTGTATAGCTTTGTATTTATCTTTTGTAAGTTGGCATATGAATATACCACGTTGTGTGTTGTACTCTGATACTTGTTGTACTTAATGCTTAGCGTATATACGTGGGGGCACCATCTGACCTACGTATATGCGTTGCAGTAACGTTCCCGTATCTTTGGGATCGGGGCGTTACAGTGAGAGAGTTGGAATTATGTACTCATGTTTGTATAATTGTAATTTCTCGGTGGAGGTCCTTTTGTGAAAGGTCCTATATGGACATAGTGAAAATTCTTCTTGTGAAGGCGGGAACATAGTGCAGTGGCTCAAACCTCAAAACATATCTTTGTGTTTGCATTTGATCTTCTATCTCTCAGCTATTTCTTTATATCTTATATTCTTATTATTGCTCATATCTATATATGCTTGATATTGTTTGTATGCTCACATGTGTGATCAACCAAGAGAGCTATTGAAGCTCCTCAACTCATAATTTAGAGAAATCGTGAGGAGTAGTTTCAGAGCCCTTCACGAAAAATTCAGACTCACTCTTTGTTACACGTTGTGTGTTAGCAATTAGTTTTTAATTCTGTATTATTTGTCTTAAATTAGCACTACACCTATTCACCCCTCTAGGTATACTTTCAATTGGTATCAGAGCCCAGGCTTCTGATATTCAGTTTAACCACCTAAGAGTGAGATTCTCATTTTCTAGTCTAGTTGTTGCTTTTCACACATATAGTTTACACTCATGGTTTTTCTTGCTCCTCCCATGTATGATGTTTCTAACATCGACATGTGAAAGTTTAAGATGAGTGTTTACCTTAAAGCCCTAGGATTACATGTCTATCTTGCCACTACCAAGAAATCATATGTTGGTAATGACAAGCATTTAGAGGCTAATTCATAAGCATTGTATGCACTTAGGCAAACACTTAGCAAAGATTATTTATCTATGGTTTCTCATTGTAATTCCCAAAGGCTAATCTAATGACAAATAATACGGAATTAAAAACTAATTGCAACACACTTAGTGTAACCAAAGAGTGTAGCCGAATTTTCGGTGAAGGGCTCTGAACTATCTCTTCTAAATTCCTCTAAATAATAGTTGAGGTGCTATATGAAGCTCTCTTGGTTCAAAACAAGTGAGGCACACAAACAATACAAGCATATATAAGATATGAATAAAATGCAATGCAAGGTAAATAAGAGAGAAACTTTAGAGATAGTGGATCAATCGCAAACACAAAGATATATTTTGAGGTTCGAGCCACTGCTCTACGTCCCCGCCTTCACACAGAAGGATTTTCACTATATCGTCCACACAGAACATCCCATATAGGAAACCTCTACTGAAGATTTGGGTAAATATAACTAAGAGTACACAACTCCACACTCCAACAAATACAACCTCTACACAAGAGGTAAGGCACGACAACAATCACCTCTCACTAGAGGGATGGGCACTTAGCCAAAACAACAATCAACCTCTCAATAGAGGGATAGGCACAAAACCAACACAAATCATCTTTCACTAGAGGGACAAGGCACAAAGCCAAAATACCAACCTCAATCACCTCTACACTTGTGTGTGTATGCGATAAAATCTAATATATATGGAAGATATATATCTATGTTTTTGACTTGAAATTTGATTGGTATTCAATTCTGCATATTTTACCACATTATTCCCATGCATATTACAAATAAAAATATGATTTTTACTCATATTCTCTCTATTTTTGCAGGTCCACATTTGAAATAAGAAAAAGCCCAAAATCTCTTTAATTAGCAATAATTAAAAGAGATTAATTCAAAGCCCAAAAGAGAGCCCAAGATTAAACCCAGGATCTAGAGAATTCTACGCGCCAGCTCACACTTCTAGAAGGTCTACGTGGATAACAAACTCATAACAAATTCGTAATAAAAATCTGGGATCCAATGGACCAGATGTTGCCGCGTTTTCCTAATCCTAGCCGCAGATCTGCGGCAGATCTGGGGCTGTTGAGCCCCAGATTCCTGCCACCTGTCCGGGATCTGGAGACCTCTCTCTGAGGCCTATAAATACAGGACCAGGGCCTTCGCAAAAAGTGTGGAAGAGAGATTAGAGATTAGAGGATAAAGCTTTGTAATTTTGTATTTTTCTCTAGGATTTTAGTAGTGCTCTAGATCTTCTTCCTCCCTAGAAATTCTGCAAAAGAGAGTTGTAAGAGAGAGAAAGCTTGTGTACACCAAGGAGTGACAACTTGTGAAGCAAGGATTGATCCATTCTCTTCTTCTCTACTTGAGCATTTTCTAGTATTACTTGCTTTCTTTACTTCTAACTTTACTTTACTTGCACTTTAATTCATGCTTTGTTTTTCTTTTATTGTAATGGCTAGTAGCTAATTTTTCTTACAAGACTAGCTAAACCACTAACCTTGCTAACTACTAACTCATAGGTGATTGCTATCTTTAATCTTGCAAGTTGTATGGCCTTCTCTTCTCCGATGGGTTACTTTCATGCTTGGCTATATCTTGTTGTAATTCTCCATATGATTCATGTGTGCCTCATTTAGAGCCTTGTCTTTAGAACAAGTGTCGTGATGGAACACGGAGATGGATCACCAATATGCTATTTGTTGTACAACTTCTTTACTTCCATTAATGAATGTTGTATCTTCTTCCTTAGCATCCCTTGAGTGTAGCTCTTTTGATTCCATTATTGAAAGTCTATATTGTAGGCCAATGACATCTATGAGGCTACAAGACAAGTCCAAGAGTGATCACCCGTCATCCAAGTGGGAAAGTAATTAGACCAACACGCAAGACAAATCTTTGCCGATGAATCAACATGAGGCACGCATTCACCATCACGGAGTTTAGTAAGTTTTAGCAAGGTAGTAAGGTTAGCTAGTCATGATCTTCTCATTCTAAGAGTCTTTTCAAAGTTTTCTTTCTTTTAGTGTTAATCCAAAAGCCAATCTTGTTTTGATTTCTTTTCATTTTCCATCATGAACAAATCCACCGATTCTTTTACTTCTTTTTCCAATTCATTTTTATTCTTTTAAGACAAAGAAGAATCTTCGTTTTCTATCTTCACTACCAACCGTAACGCTTCCATCGCAAGCTCACCCTGAGAATCGACTCGGTATAGCCCATGCTATAACGGAGATAGGAAAGGGTACATTAATCATTTGGAATACATTTGTGGAGTGATCAAAGCACTTGAGGTTGAATCTAAACCTTATCTCCTTTTATTGAATATATTTTGTGTGCAAATTATACTCCACAATACAACACCTTTCCCGTCTTAAACAAATTGACGCCGTTGCCGGGGAGAGCAACGGTTTTTGGTTTAAAGTGAAGAACTAAACGCATTTTCTTCTCTGTTGCAGGTTACAGGTGAAGAAACAGAAAAAATAGCATTGCAGTAACATATAAGTGGACCTGGGCCTCTGCTCTTGAAAGCAGAGACCAGGATCCCTCAGTTTTGCCGCAGAATCTCGGCCCCAGCCGCAGATTTGCGGCAATTCTGAGTTCACTACTGACAAGTTTTCTGCAGGGTCTTCAGCTTTGCAAAATACAGCTTCTGCAATAATTCTTTTCTTGTATGCTTCACCATACTCCTGCTAATTATAATAAACAGTAAAACATTGATTGAAACGTTAAAAATTGTTTAGACATTTGCATTCTAGGCACGTGTCTTTTCAATTCCTTTACTTTTACTGTTGAAGAGTGCTGAAGGCAAGGTACGTACGCATTGCATATTGACTAGGACTCACTCTTTGTTTGATTTAATTACGCTTTGAGTGAACCTTGTTTGATTATATCGTACACTTGCACAAAATCAATTTTAAGGGCACCACCCATAAATAAGATAAGGTGGGGATTTCATTACCCTTACCTTAGCCCAAAACCACTATCCCAGCACTCACTAACCCAAGCCTAATTTAATAAAAAAGTAGACGTTGGCCCTAGGGACATCTCGGACTCATTTAGGAGATTATCCTAAGGGGAAAAGTGTTGGAAATTGACTCTTGTAAAATCAGTGTCTAGGAAAGGGATTGAGGGCCGAAAGCCCGAAGGTTGGTGGTTACTTAATTAAGGAACGTCTCTGACAGAAAACCTCCCAACAACCTTGACCTTTCCTGGCTGATTAGCTTGTGGTCAAAGTCTACACTAAACCTCCCGTGGACAGTCTAATCAGTTAGGAGTCGTCTAGGTCATAAGTCTACCCTAACTTAGATTAGAATTTTTTTTCTTGATTGTTTATTTGTTTGTTTCTTTTTGTTTGTGATTTTTTGTGTGATATGGCATTCAACAATTCTTTCCATCCTAATAATAATCCATATTTCACACAGACTCCATTCTATTCGGATAATTCTAACCCGATGTTTTACAATATGCACCAACCAAATACACCGGGTTGGCCTTATCCGAATCATTCCAACCCATACCCACAATCTAATAACCATAATTTCCATAATGATTTCAACTCGTCACAGAGTCATTGGGATTCACGTACCCCGAGTCAAATTTTCAAACTCCTTGTCCACCATATTCACCTTGTCCACAGTATTCATTTCCCGATTCCGCTTCATATACTCCTTTTTCTGAACCACCAATTGAAGAAAAATCTGAGTTACTAAGGAGATTAGAAGCCAATCTTCAGAGGCCGAGCAAGAACTTCCAAAAACATTGGCCTCTCCAATTTCACAGTATTTTCAAGAGTCTTACTCAGTTCCACCTCTTCATAATGAACAACCATTTGTCATGGAAACAAGTAAAGAACTCTTGTGTGAGTCCAAGCTTCAATCTCCACACATGTGTGACTCACATTATTCACAAACTTTCCAAAGTCAAGATTCTTATACTCCCATTCTAGAGCAGCCATTTGTAGAAATATCACGTTTAGAAAAGAGTATAAACATCTTGCAAGAGTCTTTGTTACAATATAAAAAAACACGCGCCGAGTCTTTCAATAAGGTGGATGAACAATTGAGTCAATTGGTTAACATCTATAGGAATGAGGAAACTCTATCTTATCAATCTTTGACCAATTCAACTATGCCACACTCTATTGATATGACCCAAGACTCCTATCATTTTGAAAATCATGATTCAATTTCAGCACGCTCATCTGAACTTGTCCAAACTTCAAAACCCATTGACATTTTGGCAAGTTTTTCTTTTCCGAAAATTGAACTTGAACATGAATATGATCCTGAACTTCCACTTGATGATTCAATTCTACTTCCTGATCCAATAATGACTCCCGTATCTTTATCTGATTTCACTCCATTTCCAAAGTCAGTATTGAATCCAGTGTCTATCCATAATGAAATTGAATCACCAAAATTTTATGATGATCATATTGAACTTGACCAATTTCATACTTTTGAAAGTCCCATTGATAAATTGGCAAGTTCACATTTTTGTGGAATTGAACTACATGAGGAATGTGATCTTGAACCCAACTTAGTGATTCAATTCTTTTTCCTGATTCAATAATGACTCCGGTAACTTTACCTGACTTCAATCTTTTCCCAGAGTCGACGTTGGATCCTGTCCCAATTCATAATGAAGTTGAATCACCCATCTTTGAGGATCATATTGAACTTGATCAATTCTACACTTCTGAAGATACTATTGATAAATTGGCAAGTTCTCCATTCTTTGGTATTGAACTACATGAGAAATGTGACCTAGATTCTCACTATCTCTTTACTTCTGAAACTGATTGTACAATTCTGACGGAAAACGTTGACCTTAGTTTTGAAGAATTGTATGGCGATGAGCTTGAATTCCTTAATATTGGAAGTAAAGAGATATCACCCATATTAGGTCACATTCCATTGTTGGACAATACATGTGGACTTGAGCTTCATTTTCTTGACTTGGACCTAATTCCTGAAATCATTTCGACTCCTGAACCATCACTTGACTTAAGTCACTTTCCTGAGTCGGTATTAGATCCTGTCCTTCCTGAGTCCAAGTCAACAGTTCTATCATTTCATGCACCACTTTGGGACAAGGTAGTTGACAAATTTGATTCTGAAATTAATTATGGAAAATGGAAATTAGATGGGGTCAAATACTTAATAAAGATCCTTCATGGATTTATCTTTTTAGTGGGTTGTATTCATGATATTTCTGGTGGGTTCCTCCAAACCCAAAGTAAAGTTGATTGGGCCATGTTTCGTGGACCAATCAGGCCGCCACCGGAACCACCACCTTGAGGTAATTTTTTTCCTTCCCTTTCTATTTGTTTCATGCATACATATATCATGATGCATTGAGGACAATGCATGAAATAAGTATGGGGGAGGGTTTACTAACATAGAGTTTTTAGATTTTCTTTCTTTTACACTTCTTTTAGAAATATAAAAAAAAAAACTTTTTGAAATAAGAGACAAAAGTTTTGATCTATTTTTAAGAAAATTAAGATGTATCTTAGAAATTAAGAAAGCCTTAATTATGACATCTTAAACCTAGTTGAAATAATAGATCTTTTTTAAAATTATAGGCTAAGTAAGAAAAATTGAGGAGATATTTTTATCTTGAATTTTTGCCTTAGAAAGTATGCACTTCACACTTACACATTTTTGGGATGGAAACAAAGACCAAAAAGGCCATAAAAAAATGAAAAAGAAAAAAATATATATATATAATAAAACATCACTTATTAAGCTGGATAATTGTGCCTCAAGAAGCATGGTTATTCACGCCTAATGGTGATTAAAAGAATAATCCCCTTTAGTTTTGTGACCTTTTTCACTCGAGTCCTTAAACCCGTGGGATGTTTTCTCATCTGGTGCCCTAAGACCGACTGGTTTGGGAGTCATCGGTTATAGGCTCGTTACAAGGGTGAACTAGAAAGCCTAAACTAAGGGAAGAATAAGAAAAAGAAAAAATAATATATATATAGATAAATAAATGGTTTGATGGTTAGAGTTGAAATCCCAGAAATCTTCACTGTCACGGTATGCATACTATCTAGGTTTATTGAAAGATAAAATATTCAATCCAATTTTGAATTCTTACCTTAATTGAAGACAAGATCCTGCATGGAGACTAAGTTTAAGAAAGAATGATTATAGGTGGACTTATGACCTTAGATCACTTATATTTTTGCAAAAATATTTCAAAAACTTGTCTCTTTTTCAAAATGCGTTTTCAAACACTAACATTTATTTTCTTTCTTTATGGATTTTGTGGGTGTAATCCGCTGAAAACCCTCAGGAGACAACACTCCTCCTCTAGGGTAACCTAGAGGTTTAACGGCTTGTTGCACACGCTCAGTGCAATCGCGTTACCTGCGAAAGTGGTGTAATAAAATTGGTAGTATAGTTTTTCTTTTCTTTGTTTTGCTCGGGACGAGCAAAAGAATAAGTGTGGGGGTGTGATTGGTATTCAATTCTGCATATTTTACCACATTATTCCCATGCATATTACAAATAAAAATATGATTTTTACTCATATTCTCTCTATTTTTGCAGGTCCACATCTGAAATAAGAAAAAGCCAAAATCTCTTTAATTAGCAATAATTAAAAGAGATTAATTCAAAGCCCAAAAGAGAGCCCAAGATTAAACCCAGGATCTAGAGAATTCTACGCGCCAGCTCACACTTCTAGAAGGTCTACGTGGATAACAAACTCATAACAAATTCGTAACAGAAATCTGGGATCCAATGGACCAGATGTTGCCGCGTTTTCCTAATCCTAGCCGCAGATCTGCGGCAGATCTGGGGCTGTTGAGCCTCAGATTCCTGCCACCTGTCCGGGTTCTGGAGACTTCTCTCTGAGGCCTATAAATACAGGACCAGGGCCTTCGCAAAAAGTGTGGAAGAGAGATTAGAGATTAGAGGATAAAGCTTTGTAATTTTGTATTTTTTCTCTAGGATTTTAGTAGTACTCTAGATCTTCTTCCTCCCTAGAAATTCTGCAAAAGAGAGTTGTAAGAGAGAGAAAGCTTGTGTACACCAAGGAGTGACAACTTGTGAAGCAAGGATTGATCCATTCTCTTCTTCTCTACTTGAGCATTTTCTAGTATTACTTGCTTTCTTTACTTCTAACTTTATTTTACTTGCACTTTAATTCATGCTTTGTTTTTCTTTTATTGTAATGGCTAGTAGCTAATTTTTCTTACATGACTAGCTAAACCACTAACCTTGCTAACTACTAACTCATGGGTGATTGCTATCTTTAATCTTGCAAGTTGTATGGCCTTCTCTTCTCCGATGGGTTACTTTCATGCTTGGCTATATCTTGTTGTAATTCTCCATATGATTCATGTGTGCCTCATTTAGAGCCTTGTCTTTAGAATAAGTGCCGTGATGGAACATGGAGATGGATCACCAATATGCTATTTGTTGTACAACTTCTTTACTTCCATTAATGAATGTTGTATCTTCTTCCTTAGCATCCCTTGAGTGTAGCTCTTTTGATTCCATTATTGAAAGTCTATATTGTAGGCCAATGACATCTATGAGGCTACAAGACAAGTCCAAGAGTGATCACCCGTCATCCAAGTGGGAAAGTAATTAGACCAACACGCAAGACAAATCTTTGCCGATGAATCAACATGAGGCACGCATTCACCATCACGGAGTTTAGTAAATTTTAGCAAGGTAGTAAGGTTAGCTAGTCATGATCTTCTCATTCTAAGAGTCTTTTCAAAGTTTTCTTTCTTTTAGTGTTAATCTAAAAGCCAATCTTGTTTTGATTTCTTTTCATTTTCCATCATGAACAAATCCACCGATTCTTTTACTTCTTTTTCCAATTCATTTTTATTCTTTTAAGACAAAGAAGAATCTTCATTTTCTATCTTCACTACCAACCGTAACGCTTCCATCGCAAGCTCTCCTGAGAATCGACTCGGTATAGCCCATGCTATAACGGAGATAGGAAGGGTACATTAATCATTTGGAATACATTTGTGGAGTGATCAACGCACTTGAGGTTGAATCTAAACCTTATCTCCTTTTATTGAATATATTTTGTGTGCAAATTATACTCCACAATACAACACCTTTCCCGTCTTAAATAAAATTCAAAACGGTTAAACCGAAAATCAAAACCAATGAACTTTAAACTTGTGTGTGTATGCGAACTTGCATATCAACACTATCTAATCTTTACACAAGATCTAAACACTAAACTAAACACAAACTGAAGTCATCTTGTCTCCAAACTGACTCGATCCAAACGCGATCCACCGAGCTTGACTCCAACCGAGTGCTATATGCGATCTTGACGCTCGAGTTCTTGAATCACCATGTGAAAGCTTCAAAATACTTTTATTGAAACTAATCACCTACTAATATCTTGATCAAATATCTGAAACTAAATATCACAAGATTATTAGTAAACTATAACTACATGATTTGATCATCATCAAAACTAGAGTGAGGGGCCTCTGGGCCAACAAAAATTGTTCATCTTCATCACTTTGTTTTGTTATTTCATTATGTCCCTACTCAATTAAATAGTTTACTTGTTCAGTACTATTATTTCATCAGAACTAATTATTTTATTTACTTTATTATTAATAATAAACCTATCCATAGCCTTATTTTGAGACTGAATCAACTCATCTACCTTTTTCTTTTTTGACGCTTTTAAAGTCTAGATTTAAATTTTCGACAAGACATTATGCAAATAAAAAAAATTAACACCCTTGGATATTTGACAGAAGCTAACAAATATATTAAAAATCAAAATCTTAGAGAATGATAAAACTTTACAGAATAATGAAATCTCGAGTTCTCAGCCCGACACAATAAGCGGAAGCTCACTATAATCAAAATCTATAAGACAGAGATATAAGAACCAACAATATTCTTTGAGAAATCAACAATTAAAATTTTGAGACGTTAAACAGCTTAATTTGTCTATATGCTTAATTTTCAAATGTTCAAAGAATAATAATGCAACTAATTCAGAATGAGTTATTGAAAGAACAATCAAGCAATTCGAAAACTTTTAGAAATATGAATTATTGAAAACAAAAACAAAATAAAAAATAGATGAGGATCTCTTTTAGGACTGAGACTTGCAGAATGCCAAGAGCTAAGACGTGCAGGTTGTTAGAGATATCAATGACAATACATGACTCATGTGAAACATATGATCTATTTGAAAGAAACTTCTGATGAAATCAACCAGATCATAAAATCTCTTCATAATTATAGGAACACATTAGACTCATGCACCATGTGTTTCTCATTCTGTTTCTCAGTCAACATTTGTTATTGTTTCCCCTAAATCAGTGTAAATATTTGACCAATATGTGTATATATATACAATCAAGAATCATAACTAGTGGTATCTTGTCTTTGCACAAATAAGTGTTCTTCTTCTTCTTCTTTATCTGGTATCAAAGCAACTCCTGTACCATGTTGAGTATTTCCTCTTCATCTTCCCTCACCTCCATCTAAACACTTGCATCCATGGTTACTCTCAATCCCAACATCGCTCACTTTCTAAATGTCAAACTCGACAAGAGAAACTATCTACTGTGGTGTTCTCAGTTCCTTCCTCTCTCAAACTCCATGATCTCGAAGGTCTCATCAACGGAACCTCTCCATATTCGGTCTAGTTTCTTCCTTCTACCGAGAAGGATGCTCAACCCACTATCAATTCAGAATATACTCGCTAGATCAAGCTTGATCAGATGCTCTTATGTTGGCTTATTTTCTCGCTCACTGAGGTTGTTCTTGCTCATGTCGTCGGCCTCACAACATCTAATGATGTGTGGTACTCTCTGGAGCGAATCTTTGCATCACCCTCTAGAGCTAGAGTGCAACAACTCAAATATCAGCTGCACACCGTCAAGACAGGTACCTCTTCTATATCAGAGTACATCCAGTCTGTCAAGTCCATCGTGGACAACCTGGCGACAGTGGCCAAACCAGTTGCTGACTCCGACATCGTCTCTACCTTGCTCAGTGGTCTGTCTCCTGAATATGACTTGTTCGTCACTCTGTAAACAGAGAAGTCGACCCTATACTGTCAGAAGAACTCATCGGCCTCATGATTAGCCAGAAGATTTATCGTGGGCGGGCTATCACTTCACCAGACTCCACAACCCTCATCCCCCTTTCTCCTGCGGTTCATACTGCTTCCCGCACTCCAAGCTACCATTCAGCTCCATCTTCTTTCTGTGGTCGTGGACGTGGCCAAGGCATGGAGCGCAGTCGTGATCGTAAACGTTCCTTCCCACCACCACATCAGTCCGCCGTGGCTGACCTCAATGCCAGATCTGTAATCATTTTGGCCATTATGCTAACCAATGTTGCAATCGTGATGATGATTTGGCTAGCCATCTGCTCTTCTCCACTCTTATGGAAATAGTCCAGTCGATCCCAACTGGTATGTTGACTTCGGAGCCACTCATTACCTAATGGCTGACATGGAGATCTGGCGGTTCACTCAGAATATCAAGGACCCAACAGAGTTCACATAGGTAATGGGACAGATTTGCTTATCCAATCTACTGATGCTTCTTTATTGTGTTCTCATGTTTCTTCCTTTGTCTTGAAAAACCTTTTACATATTCCTGATATCACCAAAAAACTTCTGTTTGTTAGTCAATTTACTGCTGATAATAAAGTCCTTGAATTCCACCCTGACTCTTATTTTGTCAAGGATCTCTCCACTCGAAAAATTCTATTGCGGGGACAACTTAAGGATGGCCTGTATGTCTTCTCTCTGGGGAATCATAACTTCACCACCTCTCCCCAGGTTCTTCCTGGTGAGCATGCATCTTCCTCCGTCTGGCATGAGCGCCTAGGTCATCCCTCCACCAGAGTTGTCTCCAGTATTTTATCTCAGCATCGGCTTTCTTTCTTTACTGACCGTGTTGGTACCCCTCTCTGCATCCCCTATCAGCAAGGGAAAGTCACCGTCTCTCTTTTTCGCTATCTTCCATGATTGCTACTTCTCCTTTAGAGCTTATTCAATCTGATCTATGGGGTCCTTCTCTGTATCCGCTGTAAGTGGTCATCGCTATTATATTAGCTTTGTAGATCACTACAGTAAGTATGTTTGGCTTTATCCTTTAATTAATAAAAGTGATGCTGTCTCCATTTTTCTTGAGTTCAAAATTCATGTGAAAAAATTTCTTGGGCATTCCATTAAAGCACTCCAAACAGATGGTGATGGCAAGTTCAGCAAATTTAACCTTACATGTCTTCTCAGGGTATTGTTCATCGCTTATCCTATCCACACACTAGTGCCCAAAATGGCACCGCAGAAAAAAACACACCACCTTGTCGAGATCGGCCTGACTCTTCTGGCCCGGTCAAATGTTCCATTCCATTACTGGCCTTATGTTTTCGAAACTGCCTCATTTCTCATTAATAGAATGCCTATCGCCGTCCTCCATAATCTATCTCCCTACCAGATATTATTTCATAAAGCACCTGACTATCTTTCCTTACAAATTTTTGATTGTGCTTGCTACCTCATCTGCGTCCATACCAAACGCATAAGTTTAGTTTTTGGTCCAGTCAATGTGTCTTCTTAGGTTACTCAGTTTCGCATAAAGGTTATCAATGTTTGCATGTCCCCTCTGGTAGTATTTACATCTCCCGGGATGTTGTGTTCGACGAATCTTCTTTTCCTTTCCAGTCTCCTCTGTCCTCTCTCTCTCCACCTACTCCCACGCCTTCACCACCGATCCCCATCTTCACGTCTCTATTACCTTCCATTGTTTCAGTTCCCTTTTCTCATGCGGGCCCCACCATTGACTCTTCTCCTCCTGCTCCACCAACTCTATTACATACTCTTCCACCACCTCCACCAGTACCCGCCAATGAGTCATTCTCATCGTCCTCATCCTCATGCTTTCCCAGTTCCCCTCCTACCATGTGGTCACCAAAACACAAGATAATACTAGAACACAAAAGTCTGGCTAACCACCTAGTACTCATGCCTACCTGTCTCATGGCTAACTTGGCCACCACTCCTGTCGAACCCACATGTTTCACGCAAGCTTCTAAAGATCCCAAGTGGCGCCAGGCAATGGACACTGAGATAATGCCTTGCTTTAGAACAAAACCTGGTCTCTTGTGCCATACCATCCTACCATAAATCTGGTTGGCTACAAATGAGTTTTCAAGTTAAAACATAAACTTGATGGTTCTGTTGACAAGTATAAGGTCTGCCTGATGGCCAAGGATTTTCATCAACAATCAGGATTAGACTATGGTGAGACATTCAGTCTGGTCATCAAACCGACCACTGCCCGTATCATGTGCAGTCTGGCCGTCTCTAAGGGCTAGTCTATTCGACAGTTGGATGCGAATAATGCATTTTTGCAGTATTTTCTTACTGAGACGGTCTACATGGAACAACCTTCGGGGTTCATTAATCCCGCTCGTCCTAATCATGTATGCAAACTTCACCACAGCATCTGTGGCCTCAAATAGGTTCCACGAGCCTAGTTTTCTTACCTCAGTAGTTATCCAATCACAATGGGCTTTGTGGGCTCCAAGTCTGACATGTCTCTCTTCCCCCGACAGATCAGGACAAATCTTCTTTTGGTCCTTATCTATGTGGATGGCATCATCATCACAGGCAATGACTCACGGGCTGTCACTTGTCTTATTCAAGAACTAGGCTGGGAGTTCACATTAAAAGACCTCGGCCCACTGTACTATTTCTTGGGTATGGAGTGTCACCATACACCCTCAGGTCTCTTTCTCTCTCAACAGAAGTACATACGTAACTTGCTTCTCCGACTCAAGATGGATGGTGTCAAGCCTGTCAGCTCACCTATGGTTACTTCCTGTAAGCTCTCCAAGGTTGTTAACAAGTCTCTCTCTGACCCTTTTGTCTATCTAAGTACCATTGGGGCTCTACAATACCTAAACTTTACCAGACCCGATATTGCCTTCTCAGTAAGTAAGGTCGCTCAATTCATGCAAGCTCCAACAGATGAGCATTAGAGCGCTATAAAATGGATCCTCTTTTATCTCAAACCTATCATTCAACATGACATTTTTCTCTCTCGTCATTCTTCTGTACAGCTTACTGCTTACACGGATGCAGATTGGGTAAGGTTGATCGATGATAGAAAATTCACCAGTGGCTATTGTGTCTTTCTTAGTTAAAATCTCATTTATTGGAACTCGAGGAAGCAGTGCACTGTGGCACGATCTAAAACTGAAGCAGAGTATAGGGGCGTGGCCAATACTGCAGCAGAGATCGTTTGGTTTCAGTCATTACTTCGTGAACTTGTAGTTCCGCAATCTCTCCCAATAGTTCTCTGTGACAACCTTGTTGGCCCAATGGCCTTCCACTCTAGTTTTGATGATGATCAACACTCATGTAGTTATGTTTACTAATATTCTTGTGTTTCTAAGTTTCAAATCATTAACAGGATATTAGTTGGTGATTAGCTTCAACAAGATGATTAGAAGCTATTCATGATGATTCCGGTGCCAAAGCTTAAAGATCATACCTTTGCACTTGGAGAATCACGGAGTTTTGGAGCAAGTCTACTTGAAGATGAAGATCGTCAAGAAGACTTAGGTATCCTAATTTAGATTATGAGTTTTAGATCCATTTGTAAAGCTTAGTATAGTTGATATGCTCAAGTGCACAAACACACACGTTTTATGTTTTGATATTTGGTTTTCATGAATAGTTTGATCAAAACAAGTTTTCATGATTTATATGTATAGTAGATGTTTTCTATTTATACATACATGTTTAACTTATAGACAAACTTATTTTGACGTTTCTATTCATGTTTTGAAAAAATCAAAGTTTGATAAAAATACAAGTTTTGTTTATGATAAAATTGGCAAGACACAAAAATGAATTGATATGATTGATATATGTCTTGAAATTTTTATCACAAGTTTGGTTATCAAAGTAAAATGATAAAACAAGTTTTAGAAAGACATGTTTTTAGAAAAACAGTTTTTATTGTGATTAAAACTATTTTTTAGATTTACTGTGAATTTATGGGATTTTTATTGAGTGAAAAGACCTATTTTCAAATCCCGTATCTGTGCAGATCTGCACTGTGCCTGCCAGGCCAGTTCGGTCGACCGGACCGGTCGACCGCACCAAGTGGCCGGTCGACCGGGTCGGTCGACCGATGTGCACAGACGTGCACGCTGGCTACACATTGTAGTCGGTCGACCGGACCGGTCGACCGAGATGAGAGTTCTGCTCTCAGGATGTTTCGGTCGACCGGCCGGTCGACCGCTATTGCCCAACGGTCACATTTTTGACCGTTGGCGGTCGACCGGACCGGTCGACCGGCAGTCTGTCAGACTGCCAACTCAGCCTAACGGCTAGTTTTGTATAGGGGCTATATAAACCCCATCTCTTTGGGGATTTTGGCCAAGTTTTTCAAGAGAAAAAATACTAGTTTTCTGAAGTGTTTAAAAGAGTTTTCAAAAGAGTTTTAAGTGCAAAAACTTCTCATCTTTATTTGTTTTGGGTTTTTGGAAAATCAAAGAAAACTAGGTTTTGGGATTTTGATTTGGTATTTCATTTTCTATCATATACAAGAGATTTCCCAAGTAGTTTTTCTTTGTTGCTTGTTTCCAAAAACACTTTGAATCCACACTTGAGCTATATCTTCTATCCTAAACTATTTAGGATCTTGTTTTTGTGGAAAAAGAAAAAGGAAAGAGGTTTGTGGTTGAAATATACCACTTGTTGTAAACCCTTGATTTCTTGAGTTGCTCCCTCTTTGGTAGAGGTGGAGATTGTTGTATTGGGTTGTTGTTTTGGATCCCTCTTAGGTAGAGGTGATTGAGTTTGGTTGTAGACCTCTTCGGTAGAGGTGTGTGGATTGGTTGTTGTATTGGCTACAGGCCTAACCCCTCGGTTGTGAGGAGGTTGTTATTTGAGAGAGGAGTTTGGTACTCCTAGTGTTGTAAGAAATCCTCTTTGGTAGAGGTTCCCTCGGTGGGAGTTGAGATAGTGGAAATCCTACACGGTGGTGTAGGCGGGGATGTAGAGCAAGGTGCTCGAACCTCGAAACAAATCTTGGTGTTTGCGTTTTGATCCATTGTCTCTCTAACTCTCTCTCTTATAATTGTGCAAAGCATCATACTCATCATCATATCATACTTGCTTGTGTTGAGCATTGATTCATTCAAGCATCATTCTTTCATTGCATACATATCTTATATATTGCTTGTGTTGCCTTGCATCTTTTATATTGCAATTCATTCTTATATGCTTGGCTTGATTGTGTGCATTTCATATTACTTGGATTGCTTGTGTGTGTGTGCCTAACTTATACTCATCCAACAAGAGCTTCACATAGCGCCTCAACCCATTTCAAGGGGAATCAAGGGGAGTTAGTCCAGAGCCTCGCAAGGGGAATTCGGCTACACTTGTTGTATTGTATTAGTTTGTGCATAATTTGCATTAGCTTCCGCATTTAGCGCACTTAGTTTGCATTAAGTTTCTTAGATTAGCACTTACACCTATTCACCCCCCCTCTAGGTGTTTTTCAATTGGTATCAGAGCTAGTGCTCCTGATACTTAGGCTTAACATCCTAGGAGTGAGATCCATTTGCTTGCTAATCTACATTTGCATTTGATTGTTTGCACATATTTAGTTTATACCATGGACTTCATGACCCCACCTAGTTTTGACCCTTCCAACATTGATGTTTGGAAGTATAGGATGTCCATGTACCTAAAGACCCTAGGTTTGCATGTTTTCCTTGCGGCCACCAAGAGATGTTATCTTGGTGATTCAATCATATAGGGGCCAATGCACAAGCCCTAGAGGCTATTAGAAGCACATTACCTAAAGATTATCTTATGTGTGTTTCTAATCTTGATTCCGCTTTTGCAGTGTGGAACAAGTTGACTTCAACCACCACCTCCAAACTTCAAGTCCAAATCCAAGAAGAGGAATCTAGTGGAGAATCCAACTCTATATGCTACACGGTCCAAGGGAATGACTCCCTTGAGGTACATTCGGAATCTCAACTAGATAGTAATGATTGTGCTAGTTCTTCAAATGATTATGTTGATCCCCATGCCTTAAATGAAGAACTATCTATTGTGTGTGAAAAGTTAATAGAAAAATATAACGTGTTGAAAAAGAAAAGTCTAGATATTGAAAAAGAAAATAAATGTTTGCATTCTAGACTTGATTGTGTTTTGCAAGAGAAAGTTGAGGTCTATAATGAAAGGGATTCATTGAGATCTCAATTAGAACTTGCACTTAAAGAAAATGAATTTTTAAAATCTAAAAATGATTGCCATGTTCTTTTGAAGAAAAATGAAAACTTGTCTTCAAAAATTGATTTTGTTTTAAAAGAGAATGTTGATTTGAAAAATAAAATTATTTCTATTTCAAATGATTTAGATGTGTGTTTAAAGAAAAACATTGTTTTGCAAAATAAGATGGATGCACATGTTTGCCATGCTAGTGTAGCTTCTTCATCTAGTCTACCTAATGCATGTACCTCTTCTTCTAAGATCAATGATGATATTTGTATGTTAAAGAAGAGAGTAGATTGTTTGGGCTCCACTATGAGCCAATGTGCCATGAACCACACACGCTTGGAAACCTTGGTTCGAAAGAAACAAGTTCCATCATCTATGCATGCACACCCATCACAGCATACACATGCTTCACACGGACACCATCAACACAAGTATGCTCATGTGTACACATGTACACATTGTGGCCGAAAAGGTCATCTTGCTAAATTTGTTTTGATAGATTAAATATTGATAATTTAGCAAAGAAATTTGTTTGGGTTAGAGAAGGGACTAACCCCCATGGACCCAAAAGAGTATGGGTACCAAAGACCACCCCTCCTATTATTTTTGATGTAGGTGTGGGCTCTCACATGACGTGAGAGTAATGACACCTTGGAGTGGATGCGTTCCGGACTTAAAGGAAATCAAATGGATGCATCACTTTCAAGGGAAGGTTGGTGGAGATGACCACCATATTTTGGAGACAAGGAGAGTTGCTTCTTCGTTTTTGGTAACAATCCTTTACTCCCATTTATTGTTTACATGCTTTTCATGTTCATAGTTTATAGCATGTTTTTATTGTCATTGGATTAGTATGTTCATTCCATGTTTATTAGATCCTTGACATACATGTATAGTATTTGAGACACACATGCTTATATGATCCCACACTTAGTGTTCTCACTTATGTTTAAGCTATAATGTACATCATGAATCTAATACATGTGAATTCACATAATAATCATGTTTTAGTTTTCCATGATGACTTTTATCATGATGATTTGTATATGTGTTTTTGATGTTTCATGTTTTGAGTATATGTTTAGATGTTAGTTTTCATTAAGACTAGTTATATACTTGTACATAGAGTGGGCTACAAATAAATCTATATATGATAAGGATTGAATGCTTATTTGAACCCATTGGATGTGCTAGTATAGCCTAGTTTTGATGATTCGTACATTTTAGACTTGTATTCACATTTTTGGATTCGATTTATGATTATGAGTTTCCATTTCATGTATATGTGTATTTTGCCAAACTTGAAGATATATACCCCTTGAGTCATTTGCCTTTCATGCAAATATCTATTATGGACTCAAAGTGTGTTTAAGGGATATGTATGTATACTTCTTGTGTTGACAAATCATACATATATCTTGAAATGAAAATTGCTTTGTTGAAAATTTAGCCTTACATGTTTTTATGTTTATGTGTCAATATTTAACTTCATGTATATGTCCATCTTATCCAAACTATTGACTATACATGAGTATCCTTTTTGAGCCACATGCCTTAATGCATATATCTTGTGGACTCTTTATGTTTTGGATATGTATGTATACGTTAGTTTGTATTAGACATACATATGCCTTGAAGATTAGATAGTTTTTGATGGAATTATGTTTTAAGGAATAATTGAGCTTAATGAAATATTTTTCATGATTATGATCTTCACATATTATTTGTACACTCATATCTATTGCTCATGTTTTGTTTCTCATGAGTTATGCTTTATTGGTTAGAGTGATGATTATTATGTGAATTTCATTTTTGTTTTATTCCTTGCTTGAAGGATTTCGTGCTAGTTAACAAGTTTACCATTTAACTAGTTGCGGTGTTCTTCATTTTGGTAGTGATTTTTCAAACAAAACTACATTTTCAAATCTATCTTTGAAAACCCCTACCTTCCAAGGGCGGTAGGATGGGAGATCATGTTCATGTATGCCCTAAATTGAAAATCTTTAAAACTTGAATTATGATTGGGTGGTAGAGAATATGATGTATACACTTGAACTTATTGTTATGTCAATTGGTATCATTGAACTCTTTCAATTGGTATCATTTTGATCTTCTTGTATACTCATATATGTTTTGTATGTATGTATGCTTTAAATTCCAAGTATATCAATTTCTATTGGTATCTATCTTTCATACATATATATGTTTGTGTTTATGCTAGTGCTTGAGTTTCAATTTTGTTTAAATTGATTACTTTTAAATTGTTATCAAGACTATGCATGTCTTTAGTTTGTTTTCATAAAGGGGGAGAAAATTTGATTTTGTATTTCAATTGGTATTTGTACTCCCACTCTTTATGATTAAAAGTTGTTATTTTAAACATATGATATCAACATCAAATTATATGTTTTTAAAATGAACAATTCTTACTATTGGTATCAATGTCTCTATGTAAAATCTTTTCAATTGGTTAAACATAACAAATTTTGAATACTTTTAGTATCAAGATTCATGTTTTAGGAATTCAAGATTTATGTTTAATTACAATTGGTATTTTCAAAATTTTGTTTAAAGAAAATATTCAAAGTTTTGATTTGTATTTCCTATATGCAAGGAGAGCTTAACATCTCTCTTACATATAGATTCATGTTGAGTATATTATAAATTGAGGAGCTTGACAACTCTTCTTTATATGATATACGTGTGTAGGGGAGCTTCACATCTCCTCTTATGCATTACATAATATGTGTTATATGAATTGGGGCTTGTCATCCTTTCTTCATGTAATGCATATGTGTAGGGAAGCTAACTTAACGTCTTCCTCTTCATGAATGTATATAGCATATAACATATATTGATCCTTGTTTATTGGTATCAAGATGCTTCATTGACATATTTTTTAATTGATATCATGTTTGTAGTCACCCCTTATTGATTTTGTTTTGTTTTAGACAAAAAGGGGAAGAACATTGTTTGCATTGTTTTGATTGACAAAAAGGGGAGAAAGATTTTTACCCCTCATTTTATCTATGGTTTTGATTGTTTACCCCTTTGTTGATGATTGACAAAAAGGGGGAGAAGTATTTGTGTTTTATATGATGCATGCTTATGTTTGTGTTTTATATGATGCATGCTTATGTTTATGCATATATTATGTTTTAATCTCAAGAATATTAAGTTTAATTGATTTATAGAGTTTGCTTTGTAATTGGTATATAGAGCTTATTTTGTTTTGAATATTCCATTTGATATCTAGAACCATTTATTGTTTATGCATATGCATGTTTCATGTTTAATATTCATTGCATATATTTATTGTTTATCCCTATGCATGAGTTAAGGGGAGCTTCTTTGAAGCTTATCTTTAATCCATGCATATATAACTCCATGAGTTTTTGTCATCATCAAAAGGGGAGATTGTTGGCCCAATGACCTTCCACTCTAGTTTTGATGATGATCAACACTCATGTAGTTATGTTTACTAATATTCTTGTGTTTCTAAGTTTCAGATCATTAACAGGATATTAGTTGGTGATTAGCTTCAACAAGATGATTAGAAGCTATTCATGATGATTCCGGTGCCAAAGCTTAAAGATCATACCTTTGCACTTGGAGAATCACGGAGTTTTGGAGCAAGTCTACTTGAAGATGAAGATCGTCAAGAAGACTTAGGTATCCTAGTTTAGATTATGAGTTTTAGATCCATTTGTAAAGCTTAGTATAGTTGATATGCTCAAGTGCACAAACACACACGTTTTATGTTTTGATATTTGGTTTTCATGAATAGTTTGATCAAAACAAGTTTTCATGATTTATATGTATAGTAGATGTTTTCTATTTATACATACATGCTTAACTTATAGACAAACTTATTTTGACGTTTCTATTCATGTTTTGAAAAAATCAAAGTTTGATAAAAATACAAGTTTTGTTTATGATAAAATTGGCAAGACACAAAAATGAATTGATATGATTGATATATGTCTTGAAATTTTTATCACAAGTTTGGTTATCAAAGTAAAATGATAAAACAAGTTTTAGAAAGACATGTTTTTAGAAAAACAGTTTTTATTGTGATTAAAACTATTTTTTAGATTTACTGTGAATTTATGGGATTTTTATTGAGTGAAAAGACCTATTTTCAAATCCCGTATCTGTGCAGATCTGCACTGTGCCTGCCAGGCCAGTTCGGTCGACCGGACCGGTCGACCGCACCAAGTGGCCGGTCGACCGGGTCGGTCGACCGATGTGAACAGACGTGCACGCTGGCTACACATTGTAGTCGGTCGACCGGACCGGTCGACCGAGATGAGAGTTCTGCTCTCAGGATGTTTCGGTCGACCGGGCCGGTCGACCGCTATTGCCCAACGGTCACATTTTTGACCGTTGGCGGTCGACCGGACCGGTCGACCGGCAGTCTGTCAGACTGCCAACTCAGCCTAACGGCTAGTTTTGTATAGGGGCTATATAAACCCCATCTCTTTGGGGATTTTGGCCAAGTTTTTCAAGAGAAAAAATACTAGTTTTCTGAAGTGTTTAAAAGAGTTTTCAAAAGAGTTTTAAGTGCAAAACTTCTCATCTTTATTTGTTTTGGGTTTTTGGAAAATCAAAGAAAACTAGGTTTTGGGATTTTGATTTGGTATTTCATTTTCTATCATATACAAGAGATTTCCCAAGTAGTTTTTCTTTGTTGCTTGTTTCCAAAAACACTTTGAATCCACACTTGAGCTATATCTTCTATCCTAAACTATTTAGGATCTTGTTTTTGTGGAAAAAGAAAAAGGAAAGAGGTTTGTGGTTGAAATATACCACTTGTTGTAAACCCTTGATTTCTTGAGTTGCTCCCTCTTTGGTAGAGGTGGAGATTGTTGTATTGGGTTGTTGTTTTGGATCCCTCTTAGGTAGAGGTGATTGAGTTTGGTTGTAGACCTCTTCGGTAGAGGTGTGTGGATTGGTTGTAGTATTGGCTACGGGCCTAACCCCTCGGTTGTGAGGAGGTTGTTGTTTGAGAGAGGAGTTTGGTACTCCTAGTGTTGTAAGAAATCCTCTTTGGTAGAGGTTCCCTCGGTGGGAGTTGAGATAGTGGAAATCCTACACGGTGGTGTAGGCGGGGATGTAGAGCAAGGTGCTCGAACCTCGAAACAAATCTTGGTGTTTGCGTTTTGATCCATTGTCTCTCTAACTCTCTCTTATAATTGTGCAAAGCATCATACTCATCATCATATCATACTTGCTTGTGTTGAGCATTGATTCATTCAAGCATCATTCTTTCATTGCATACATATCTTATATATTGCTTGTGTTGCCTTGCATCTTTTATATTGCAATTCATTCTTATATGCTTGGCTTGATTGTGTGCATTTCATATTGCTTGGATTGCTTGTGTGTGTGTGCCTAACTTATACTCATCCAACAAGAGCTTCACATAGCGCCTCAACCCATTTCAAGGGGAATCAAGGGAGTTAGTCCAGAGCCTCGCAAGGGAATTCGGCTACACTTGTTGTATTGTATTAGTTTGTGCATAATTTGCATTAGCTTCCGCATTTAGCGCACTTAGTTTGCTTTAAGTTTCTTAGATTAGCACTTACACCTATTCACCCCCACTCTAGGTGTTTTTCAAACCTTCAGTGCAACATATCTCTCGATCAGTCCTATTCGTCACTCATGCCCCAAACATGTTGAGTTCGACATTCATTTTGTGCGGGACTATATCGCCAATGGAGTGCTGGATGTTCGGTTTGTCAGCACTAAAGACCAACTAGTAGACATCCTTATTAAGACTTTGAGCTTATTAAGATTTTCTATGCTGAAAAGCAAGCTCTTAGTTCTTTCGAACCCGCTTCGCTTGCGGGGGGTGTTAGAGATATCAATGACAACACGTGACTCATGTGAAACATGTGAACCATATAAAAGAAAACCCTCATGAAATCAACTAGATTTTAAAATCTCTCCATGATTATACGAACACATGGGACTCATGCTCCATGTGTTTCTCATTCTCTCTCAGTCAATGTTTCATATTGTTTCTCCTAAATTAGTGTAAACATGTGACCAATATATGTATATATATACAACCAAGAACAATAGCTAGTGGTATCTTATCTTTGCACAAAATAAGTGTTCTTCTCCTTCTTCTTGATCTCAGGTGAGATCACCTTGGGGATCTGATTCAAAGGAAATAAAGAGTCTAAGAGAAATTGGAGGGGGAGAGATGTAAATGAAATAAATAGAGATTATACTTTTTGTCTTTTCATCTTCAAGGAGAAATGAATTCTTCTCTTTTTTCAAGTTTTAGAGTTAAAAAAGAGGAGATGAACAGCTCTCCGCTGACCTTATAGGGCCCATAAATGATTAAAAATGAAATAAAGAGAATAATTGTACAACACACTAGAAATCATACCCGGAATTGTTAGCACCAAGTTCAAGTGCCCAACCGTTGTGCCACATTGGTATGCAATTAAAAAAGTAACAAAATTAATTTTATACATTATTTTCCTTCTAGATATATGGCATCATATGAGTAAACTAAAGCTCCTCCACTAGGTGAGGCCTTAGGCGGTTGCCTCACCTGCCCAGTGATAGAGCCGACCCAGGACAAATATTTAGAATGGTGACACGAGATTGTCTCAGACAATTGCGACATCAGCAACCATGATAGCAACATTGGTTGAGGTAATGGTGGCGACAACAACTTGTGGCTAGGGTCACAGTGACCGTAGACAGAAGGAAAGGGGATGATAAAAGAAAAAGAAAAAAGAATGGATAGGGATTT
The DNA here is from genome assembly GCA_038442645.1 of Agave tequilana. Lineage (NCBI taxonomy): Eukaryota > Viridiplantae > Streptophyta > Magnoliopsida > Asparagales > Asparagaceae > Agave > Agave tequilana. The sequence continues at coordinate 102,326 of JAVJIF010034700.1, forward strand.
TGTTCTCTAGCTGGACTGAAGAAAGAGTAATGTGTGGGAAACTATTGAATGGATGAAACCACGTAAGATCAGGGCAAAGGGAGAGCCTGTTGAATATATATATTATTCTTTTGAGTCTAATTAAAGCCTAGAAAGAAGATTCCAAATTATTTCTCCCCTCTTTTGATATGGTTATTATCACTCGGAAAAAATATTACTCATCCACCTATTACGAACGAAAATTCAACATCTTCTAAAATGTTTATCTATGGTTATATCAAACAAGAACTATATCCATATGGAAATCTAGGTTTGGTATCTTAAGCAAAATTTCTACATACCAAACACAAACTTAAATAGCATGAGGCCTAAATGTCACTGCAACGTCCCATGCATTATTTCTTGTATTACTTTATGTTTTTGCTTCTCCTTTTCCAAATCTTATATGAATTTGCACATTTTTTGTGATTTTTTATTTTGGAATGTTTGGTTAAATTATTAAAAAAAATGAACTTTAACTTTTGTTTCCTTTTAAGGAAAAAATCTTCTTCTCTTTTTTGTTGTACCCAAATTCATTTGCTAATCTATTAATTATTCTCTCATATTTTTCTTTTTTCTTATTCATGGCAACTACTAAAGCAGAAGCCCAAAAGACAGAACACGCGACATACCATTGTGTTACAAGTTATGGTGAGTGTTTCTTGTTCATCAAAATTTATCACTTACTTTAAGATGCAGTTGTTCGAGATGTTGAGAAAACGAATTGGGAAGAAGAAAGAACATATATCAAATACACAATCAAAGACATCATAATTTTATGTGAAAAACCCAAATCGGTAAAAGCCATGGAGCCGCACGCAAATTAACTATACTATCAGAGAGATTATAGGAGAAGAAGAGAGAACCTCACAGTCGCTCTGTAATTACAATGACATACTCACCTCTACTACCCTAATGACAATGCACCTCCTTTTATAGAGAAAACTAGAGTTACAAGTTATGAAATTACCAAACAGGCAACGAAGCTTCTAGACTGAACCGCTTTTCTGCTATACATCTCTGAGGTACTACTTTGTACTGTCACTTCAGAGTGCTCCCCACTTAGATGCTCCGGAGTGTCCTCCGGAGTGATGCTTCAAAGTGTTTCTCTAGAGTGATGCTTCGGAGTGTTTCTTCAGAGTGATACCAAGCTACTACTCCCAAGCGAGACTCTGACCTCGCTTTCAACCTGAAACTCCGAACTCACCCAACCTCTTTACCAGGAGTGTTCTCGCTCCGAGATCTACAAGAGGGACTCTCAAAGTAATTTTGGTCCAGGGGCTCCACCGCTGAGTCCTTAGAGAGGGCTCCCTATCCATTCTAATCCCTACAACGATCTGATCACGCAAGTCGATCCGCTTAATGACTGTGCGTTGGGCAAAAAATTGTTAAGGCAATAATTAAGCTTCACAACTTAACAATCCTCACTTGGAAACCTATATTGACATAGCAACAATACTCCATCTCTCTTTTGTACTCCACCAACTCTCAATTCATAGTGAATTTAATGCAACTCAACTTCAAATCCTCAGCCTTGAAGACCTAAAGAAGTTGAACATGTTTTTAGCTTCTCCACTGTCACCTCGGTCAACATATGTGCAAGATTCTGACATGTGTGTATCTTCTCCAGTGATAACACACCACCCTTCAAAAGTATGCGAATAAAATAGTACTACATGTCAATGTGCTTGATTTTGTCATGATAGAATAGATTTTTGGTAAAATCTATAGCGCTCTGGCTATCACCGTGCAGTGAAGGGCTCACCTGCTCCTTGCCAAGCTCATTTATAAAGTCCTTGAGCCATATCAACTCCTTGCAAGTTTATGTTATTGCAACATATTTAACCTCCTTCGTAGATAAGGTAACTGTCTTTTGCAGACTCAACTCCAGCTTATCACTCCACTATCCAATGTGAAGACATAACCAGTGGTACTTCTCCAATTATCTATATCACCTGCAAAGTCAGAATCAATATATTCGTGCAGACGAATATCTGTGCCTTCATAGCACAAAGCCATTTCTGAACTTTCTTTTAGATATCTCAAGATCCACTTAGCTGCTCTCCACTGCTCTTGTCTGAGATTTCTCATGTATCTGCTGAAAACTCCTACTTTAGCAATATCTGACCTCGAATAGACCATAGCATACATTAAGCTATCCGCAGTTGATGTATATGGAACCTTCGACATGAGAGCCTTCTCATCTTCAATCATCAATTTTTGTGCCTTGAGAGCTTAAAGTAACCTCCCAATGGGATATTTACAAGTTTAACATCCACCATGTTAAACCTCCTCAGCACCTTCTTAATGTACTCTGCTTGTGATAACTTCAACAATCTTTTTTCTATCTCTGCTGATCCTCATTTCAAGTATCTTCTTCATGGGACTCAAGTCCTTCATTTAGAAATTCCTTCCCAACTAAGCTTTGAGATTCACAATCTCCTTCGTACTTGAACCAGCAACAAGCATGTCATTTACATATAAAAGTAGTATGATGTAAGGATTCTCAAATACTTGAAATAGCAATAATGATCAGCTTGCAGTCTTATATATCCACTACTAACTATAAATCTGTTGAACTTCAAATACCACTGCCTAGGAGCTTATTTCAAGCCATAGAGTCTTTTCTTGAGCTTGCAAATTAAATGCTTCTATCCAACATGATATATCTCTATGGCTGCATCATATAAATGTCCTCCTCCAAATCATCATAGAGAAATAAGTTTTAACATCCAGCTGCTCTAAATGTAAATCCTTTGTTGTCATAATGCTCGAAACAAATCTAACAGTGGTTAACTTCATATTAGGTGTGAAAATCTCAGTAAAATTAATACCTTTGCGCTGTTGAAATTCCTTCACAATCAATCTCACCTTGTACCACTTGGTATCGTCATTCTCCTCTGACCGACAAAACCATTTGTTATGCAGAATTTTTTTTCTTCCAACAACTCAACCAAATCCCATGTTTGATTCTTCATGAGAGATTCCATCCTATTATTTATATCAAGCTCTCACTTTCCTTGCCTTCCACGTAGGTTTCCTCATAACACTCGGGTTCATCACTATCAGTCAACAACAAATAGTGCAAAGAAGAAATATATCTCTTTAGAGCTTTGGTCGGTCTAGTTGATTGTCTCACCTCAATTGGGGGGTCAGAGGCTCTACTCGGGATTTCTCTTTTTTTTTTCAAAACGCTTCAAATCTTCTCTATAGGAACATCATCAAGTTCAACAAACTTTGAATCCACAACACTGCTTTATTGCTCCAAAGTACTCTCTGTCAGCAAGTCTTTGTACATCATCCTCTCATTTAATACCATATCCTTATACCTAAGGATCTTTTAGCTCTCGGGGTCCCAAAACCAATAGCCGTACTCGCTTATTTCATACCCAATGAAAATGCACATTTTAACTTTTCAACTTTCTCTTGTGATTTAGTTCAATATGCACACAAGTGATACAACAAAATGTACGTAGATGGTTCAGGTTTACTTTTTTCTTGATCTATGCTTTCTCAGAAATCCCACAATTCAGAAGCATCAAAGGTCCTCTATCAATCAGATACAACACCGTGTTTGATTGTATCTTTCCAAAACTGCTTGGGTAATCCTGCGTGTATCTGCATGCTCCTGGCACACTTCATAATGATCCTATTTATGCACTCAGCCATCCCATTCTGATGAGAATTTTCTGAAACTATCTCCACTCTTTTGATTTCCTGATTAGCGAAGAAAAATCTGCAATCACAGTATTCGCCACTATTTTCTGACTTCAAGCACGTAAGCTTCTAACTTGTTTTATTTTCAATTTAAACCAACCACTTCTTGAACACATCAAACACATCTAGATTTTGCTTCAAGAAGTAAATGTAGACCTTTCTACTTGCATTATCAATAGAGGTCACAAATATAATGAGCCATCAAGAGAACGAATAGAAACATTACCCCATATGTCAGTATAAACCAGCTTCAATATTTCTGCTTTTAGGGACTTCTTCACCTTCGAGAAACTGACTTTTCTCTGCTTCTCATAAACATAGTCTTCATAGAAATCTAAATTGATATATTTCAACCCTGGTAGCTTACCGTTGGAGAGCACATCCTTCATCGCCTTCTCGCTCATATGTCCGAGTCGGTGATGCCATGTACCAGCATCCACATCCGATGGTGCAACTGAAATTGAAGTCGTAGAGTCCAACGTCATATGGAGGATACCTTCTTTTTTACCATGTGTCGTGATCATGGCACTCTTCGTAATCTTACATGAATCATCATTAAAGATAGCTTTCGTTCCGACATCCGCAAGCTGACCAACAAATATCAGGTTTCTTTTCAGCTTTAGTACATGCTTGGCGCCCTTTAATTTCAATATCGAACCATTTGAGAGGTTGCATGTCATATAGCCATTACCAATGATGTTTCACGGTTCATCATCTCCCAAATACACCTTCAAGATCTCCTTTCATATAATCTTGAAAGATTTCATGATGGGAAGTGGCATGAAAGGAGGCACCCTAATCAATAGCCTATGATTTGCTGGAACCAGCCAAAGAGAGAATCAGGGCATTAGATTCATCACTGCTCGTGACATATACTGAATTCTTCTCTTTTTCTTTACCATTTCCATCATTATTCTGCTTGCAATCTCTTTGAAAATGCCTCTTTTCACTGCATTGCCAACACCCAACACCCCTTGTTTGGATTTACTTCTCTCAAATATAGACTTGAATTTGCTATTCTTTTTCTTTTCTCTGTTCATCGACCTTCCTATCCTTTCAACATTCAATGCACTCCCTAATGTCTCAACTATACCCAATAACTTTTTGTGTGATTCTTCGCTAAGAAGAACACCACATCAAACTTCAAGGTTCCTGTCCTGCAGGAATTGCTCACCGCCATCACGAGACCATATCAGGTCTCTGGTAGACTAGACAATAGAACCACCCTCCTCAAAAAAATTGATCCCAGTAGATTCCAAATAGCTCATCAGCGTGTTGAATTTATTGAGATGCTCAATGACATTTTCATTGTCCACTATCTTCAGGTTGAACAACTTCTTCATCAAGAAAATCTTGTTTAATATTGAGGGTTTTTCGTACATCTTTGATATGGCGCCATCAAGTCTTGGGTCATCTTCTCCTGAAAAACGTTAAACGCAACTGTCGATGCCAGGGATAATCGAATCATCCTGGGGCTTTTCGATCTAGGACCTCCCACTCATCGTCAGTCATCTCCTTCAGCTTTTAGGCTTTTCCACCAAAAGAAAGATAGAAATCTTTCTGGTATAGGTAATTTTTTATCTGCATCTTTCAAAATCTGAAGTTTGTGCCATTGAACTTTTTAAATCTGATCTTTCATTCTTTCGCCATCACGAACCATAGCTCTGATACCAGTTGTTAAGAAAACAAAATAGGAAGAAAAGAAAACACAGATCAAATACACAATCAAAGACACTAAAATTTTATGTGGAAAAACCAAATTAGAAAAAAACTATAGAGCTGTACGCAAACTACTATATTATCAGAGAGATTACAGGAGAAGAAGAGAGAAACTCACAGTCGCCCTATATTTACAATGACATACTCACCTCCACTACCCTAGTGACAGCGCAACTCTTTTTATAGAGAAAATTAGAGTTACAAGTTAGAAAATCACCAAACTGCCCTTGACGCGTTCCTCAAGTTTCATGGGCTACGAAGCTTTCAAACTGGACCGCCTCTTCACTATGTATCTCCGAGGTGCTATTTTATACTATCGCTTTAGAGTGCTCCTTTGGGGTGATACCAAATTGCTACTCCTGAGCGAGACTCTAACCTTGCCCTCAACCTGAAACTTTAAACTCGCCTAATCTTCTTTATCAGGAGTGCTTCACCCCTTGCTCTGAGCTTTGCAAGAGGGACTTCTCAAGGTAATTTGCTCAATTGTCAAGCCCCAGAAGGGGTTCCCCATCTCTTTCTAACCCCCAGGGGGACCTGATCGCGCAGGTCAATCCACGCAATGACTCTGCATAGGGCGAAGAATCGTCGAGGCAATAATTAGGCTCCACGACTTAACAAGATGTGTGCCTGCAAACTGTGGAGAGAGATGTGTGTGTATCAGGCAGAAAGGTATGTATTCCTCTAGTTCCAAATGAACCACAATGTATGCAATGAGGTAATGATTAGTAAAATAGTTTGCGTAAGTATTGATTTTCCATTGACCATGGCTATCCAGCCCTCATATGCATTGAAACTAGTCGATTGGGGTCATTGGATTCAACACCTTTGTGTAATTCCAGAGTTGTTGAGCTAGCCCACATTGTCGCAATGTAAATTTTGTCATTTCAATGGATCAATAAATATAGAAGAAAGTTGGTATTGATGGACAGGACAGAGAAGAGAGGTGACCATCCTTAGAAGCTTCAGCAGTGGAGCAGCAGGAGGAGGGATATCGAAGGGGATGATAACGATCAGGACAAAAGGTGTGTGAAAATTTACCTTGTTTTCAAGTAAAAGGTGATGGTTGAAGAATAATCAATTGAATTGGATAAGAAAGAGGAACTTGAAAAAGAAGAAAATCCAAAAATAGGTGATGATCGATTGGCCTATCGACCGCACCCAGTGAGTTGTCGAAAGGACCTATCGACAGCAAGTAATAGAGAATAGCCTCGTTTTAGATTTTCGACAGGCACTTGAGCTTGTCGACAGTCCAACTTGACTTGTCGACAACCAAAAGGCCCAATACTGGATTTCAGTTTCTTTTTTGGGCATGTGCATGTTTTCTTTTCTGGTAGAGTTCGAATAAGAATCAGTTCTTATTCAATGAAGATTTGTTTCTAAAGTTTAAAGCGTCTAGAATTCTTTTAGATCGAGGAAATCAACTTCTATAAGGATTGATCAAGTTTTTCAAGCATCCGACGGCGAAGATCATCTCATAGTTTGAATAGGATTTATATTATAAAGCTCTATAATAAAGATTGTAATTTAGCACATTGTAGCATGAAAGGTGAAGAGAAAGTCTAGAAAGAGAGAAGAAGATGACGGTGCGTAGAGAGAAGGTATACTCTTGTAATCTTGTAGGATTCAAGGAAAAGGCGATACTCTTGTGAGAATAAAGAAAAAAGTTAGATTTTTTGTACCAAGTTTATTAATAAAACTCTTTCAATTTCTCTCCCCGTGGATGTAGGTTAAGTTTGGGGCAAACATGTTAAATTCTCATGATCTTTTCTACTCTTTTTTTTTTTGTTATTACTAGTTTGCTCTACGATAGTTTTCTTTTACAAGTATTACACATTATCACAGTTCCGCAATGTCACTTATAGTCTTGGGCATGCACAACAGTTGGTGTCATAACCTGAATGTTGGTCTTAATAATGGCATCATAACTGTCGTGTCACAACAATTGGTATCAGAACTAAATATTGATGAAAAGACGATATACCAAAGATTGAATTTCTATGAGCAAGTTCAAGGTCAAGAAAATTAATGGAAAAGAAAATTTCAGTTTATAAAAAAAAGAGTGAAGACATTGTTGGTGCAATGAGATCTATACAAAACCTTACAGGGAAAGTCAATAAAATTTGCAAGTACATCAGATGAGATTGAGAGGAGATGAATGTAAAAGTGATAAACATGATCCAATTATGTCTTGCGGACAAGATCCTATACAACATGATGGATGAAGAAATAACTAGAGGTTTGTGGTCAAGATTAGAACATTGTATATGAAAAAGAGCCTCTCCAACAAGCTGTACTTGAAGAAACAACTATATGAGCTACAATGAAGGAAAGGACAGTGATATTGGAGCATTTGCACTTCTTCAACAAGGTTATCATGAGCTACTAGCTGTTGATGTCAAAATTAACGAAGAGAACAAGGTGTTAATAATTCTCAGTTTGCTTCTGGAGTCATACAATCACATTATTACCACCATATTCTACGATAAGAAAACTCTCATTTTGGAGAAGATCAGATCATCTCTCTTATCTAATGAGGTCAGAAAAAAGTCAAATCAAGTTTAGCAGAAAGGATCAGGTTTGGTGGTCATGGAAGGAAAGAAAGAGAAAGAAAGAAAGGTCCGAGTTCGTCGAAGATGTGTTACTTTTGTGACAAGGAAAACAACTGAAAGAAGGATTGCAAGCATCAACAAGAATGGTTGAAAAAGGGGTAAGTTGTGGAGGCAGACGTAGGAGATGATGTATCAGATACCAATGTGTTAATGGCTCCTACGTTGAAGACAACACTTTTCAAGATAAACGCTGAATATTTGATTCTAATAGTATGGTTCATATATGTTCTCATAAGGATATATTCAACTTCTTGGTTGCAAAGGAGGAAGGACTGTCAAAATAGTGGATGGCTCAGCTTGCGAGGTTATCGGCACTTAGATAGTCAATATTGCAGGAAGAGATGGGATGATGCGTGCTCTGAAGGCATTCCGGTTTGTCCTGGTGGCACAGTATAATCTAGTATATATATAGGGGTGCTCGACGAAAAAGGATGCTAGATCCAAGTGTAACAAGGCATTATTATGGTTAACCAAAAAGATAGTGTAATTCTGAAAGAAGAGAAGTGTGAAGGGATATATAAGCTGAAAGAAGAAAACTCAGTTCAAGATGGAGTTTCAATGACAAGCTTGGAAAGGGGCTCATTGCGAGATAGAGCTTCAAGAAAGACAGCGATGAGACGTGAACCGAGAAAAAGGTGCATTCGGGTAAAGCCCGAGATAGTCCAAGGGCATGATGGTGAATCAGCCAAAGGTCCCAAGGAGAGACAAAGGTTCAAGGAGAGAGAGAAATTCTTTTTTAATGACGACTACAGTTGGCGAGGTCAGCCTCAAAATCAAGTTGGAAATTGAACAAACACCAGTACAAATTGGACTTTCACGTCGCATATTTGACATCAATTTCAGTAACACAATAACGTGAAAAAGAGGCGGTGGTATTTTTGTAGTATTTTGAAAAACTTACGATGTCGGTTCTCTAAAGAACTGACATAGAAACTTAAAAAATAAAGATGGTGGTATTTTTTGTAATATATTGAAAAACTTACGACATTAATTCTTTACAGAACCGACGTAGAATCTCAAACCAAAAAATCTTTTTTTAAATAAAAAACTTAACACGACGGTTTTAAATGAACCAACGTATTAAAAACTTATGGCATCAGTTCTTTGAAGAACTGATGTCAAAAGTAAAACAAAAAAAATACTTGAGATGTCGGTTCTAAAATGAACCGACGTTTTTAACACGTCAGTTCATTTTATAAACCGATGTTGTTTCCTTTCCCTCTCAAATTTTCCCAAAAAATGAAATTCCCCGCCCACCGCCTCACTTTCCCTCAATTTGCCATAGATCTCAAAGCCCATTTAGAGATCTCTCCCTTGATCTCCCCAGTGCCTCCTTAAGCTCGCCTCCGTCTTCATCCAACGCCTCCACGAGCTATAGGAAGCTCCAGCACCTCCACGAGCCACAGCGGGGAGCTCTGCTCCGAGCAGAGCAACACAAAAGACAGGTGTAAAATTTTATTTAACTCTTTTAACCCTTACTTAGTTTCTCTATTAGAAACTCAAGTTTGTGCTGCTACTATAGCTAGGGTTTAAATGAGATTTTTAAGGATTGGGAACATACTCGGTGGCTTAGAGTTTAGAGATTTTCTCCGCAATAATGGTTTATTTTTATTGCCCTAGTTCATACTTGGTGGCTCGTGGAGCTCATGGGAGCGATGGAGCTAGGTGGCGGCGGTGGAGCTCGTGGTGGTGGCAAAGCTCGGTGGCTGTTGAGCTCGTGCTTGCGGCAGTGGAGCTCGTGGTTGGGATTTTCAGTAGTTAGATTTTTCTTTTTGAATTGTAAAGCTTTGATTTATATTTTGATGATGCTGATGATGATAAGTTTGATGATTATGATGATAATGTTTTGAGTTTTTGTAAGGTGTAAAGATTGGATTGATTTTTTTTTTTTAGTCTGAAATATTTTGAGTTTGATGATGATGGTGATAATTTTGAGTTCCAATTCAAGATGATGTCGAGCTTCTCACAACGGTCGGCGATGAAGTTGTGGAGAAATACGATGGAGCGGTCCACGGGAGGAAGATGATGTCAGATTTTTTATTTTTTTAATAAAAAATAAAGTTCTCGCGTCGGTTTAAAACCGACATCTTTGCCCCACCTAACAACATTAGTCACTTAGATGTCAGTACATCCTTTCATTTTCACATCAGTTTTAAACCGACGTGAAATCTTTTTTTGTTGTAGTGGAAGCACTGAATTGCAACCGAGGGTGAAGGCGCCGCCAACCAAGACTGCTATTTTCAAGAGGCTTTTCTTTGACCTCAGTGTTACACTTGAAGAGGGGAATCGAGAGGAAGAAGATGGTCCATGCCTAAAACAGGACCTCAAACGATGGGTCTGGTCCAAGTTTGGACCATTTCATCAAAAAATGTCCTTCCCAAAAATCACTTCAATTGCTGTTATGGACCCGATTTTTGCTCATAAATCGACCGGGTCGGGTGACGTGACCAACCGGCCTGCTACACCGGAGGTGGGATACCCAGTCATTTTTAATGGTGGTCATTTTTTGGAATGTCAGGGGGGCTAGGATAACCGGCTAAGCGTCTCATGACAAGGGAAGTTTCATCAGAAGGGACAGGGTATATTGTCGGCATTTGTGAGACTAAACTTGCTAATCTGCACCGACGACTGTTAAATTTCTTAAGTAGACGTAAAATCAACGAAATTTTATTGGGATTCATTTCCTCACTATTTACATTGCTAGATCAGTGGATAGGTAGATTCTCAGTCTGTATTGTGCTTAGGAGAAAGAAGGACAATTGAGTTCAAATATTACTTTTGTCTTTGGCCCCAATAGTAAAAAGTATAGGCTACAATTTTGACAAGAAATTTTGTTTATTTCTCTCAAATGGAGATACCCATGGGTTTTGGGGTGACTTTAACATTATCCATTTCATACACGAATGGAAAGAGGGAGCCATGATCACCAAGATTTCAACACCCTAGTTAATCAACTTCAATTGATAGTTATTTACTAGGACCAACTTGCAAGATCATCCCATTTTGGCTAAATTAGACAGGTGGTTTAAGTTTTCTCTGATTGGGAAAGAAAATTTCCTTTGTCTAAGGTGTCTACCTTACTCAAACCAATATCAGAGATCACAAATCTCTAAGTTTAGTATTAGAGAAACATCTAATATCAAAAGGAAAATCCTCAGGTTCGAAAAGAACCTGGGAGGCCCCGCTGATTAGCCTGGACGCGACCGATATGCTTGCCACAAAACTTAGGAGGTTGCGTGAGACATAAAAGAAATGGGAGCAGAATTCCTTTGGATCTGTGATCCAACATAAAAGGGAGGTATTAAAAAGCATTGAGTCCTTAGAAAAAAAACACTAGAACAACAGGACTTGAGCCTAGAGGAAATGTGCACAATGACCACCCTTAGGAAAGAAATATAATTGATCTACGGAAAGGAGGAGATTATGTGGTGTCAATCAGCGAAGGTAAACTGGGTGAGACAATGGGATATGAACATTGCTATCTTCCACATGACCGCAAATATGTGTAAAGGAAAGAATGCTATACTCTGGTTGGAGGTGGATGGGTTGCCCATTGAGGATGATGAGCACTTAAAAAAATTCTCTTCAGGACCAAGGCCCTCACTAGATGGAAAGGAAATATTCCTGACCCTCCTTCTTAGCCGCCTTCTTCCTGTAATTCCTGAGGCAACATTACATCTCGGTTCACAAGGAAGAGATTAAAAGCACGATATGGGATCTCAGAGTGGACAAGGCACCAGGACCAAACAATTTTCCTGTTCTCATCTATTAAGAATTTTGGGATTTAGTTAAGGGTGATCTCATTCGAGTCATGGATCATTCTTATGAGGCCCTTCAATTTGAAAGAATAAATTACTCTCATGCCATCCTTGTCTTGGTAAAAGTTGAAACAAGAGGGGTTAGTGATTTTAGGCCAATTAGCGTGCTTAATGCCATGGTGAAGATTATTTCTAAAGTACTTGCTAACATGCTTAGGGAATTCTAGATGATCATCAGGTGGGATTTGTTAAGGCAGGAGCATTTTAGACTGTATTGCAATGACATAGGACGTCACATAATTTGTGGTTAGGCACAAAGAATCCTGCTTTCTATTGCAACTAGATTTTGAGAAAGCTTATGACACAGTTGAATGATGTGTGTCTTTGAGAATTTGACATCATAGGACTGTGGAGAGAAATGGTTAAGCATGTAAAATTATGGCTGGAATCAACAAAGGTCTCGATTCTAGTTAACAGGGAGCCAAGGAAGGAAATCTTATGCAAACAAGGGTTAAGATAGATCCTCTCCTCTCCTTGATCTTCATGTTGGTCGCCAACGACCTTAACATCATGATAAAAAAATGCTGGCAGGCAGGTCTGTTGCGGGGGTTAGGGTGTCGAGATTCCTTCACCTTAGTGATCAATCTTCACTTTGCTGTTGACACACTTATCTTTGAAAAAGTATATCCCACCCAGGCTATGATATTTAAGTGGTCGGGACTTAAAATCAATTATCTTAAGAGCTCCCTAAGTTTTCTTGGTGAAGTGTCTCACAATAGCTTCTTGGTGTCTTCGGTCTTTAATTACCTAGTGGAGCAACTTCCTGTATCTTACTTGGGACTCCCCCTTAAAGTGGGGATCCTCAAGAGAGCTCAGTGCAGACTTGTCATTGATAAGATACAAAAAAGATTGGCGGGTTGGAAGGGACATCTTCTCTCTTTCAGAGGGTGAATTACTTTGTTGAACTCCATTCTCTCTGCCATACCATCATACTTCATGTTCTTCTTCCATTTATCGAAATGGATGGAAAAGAAGATTAACAGTTTGTGGAGGAGGTTCCTTTGGAGAGGAGTTCATAATGAGGGTAGGGGACATTATCTCTCTAGGTGGGGATGAGTTTGCAAGAAAAAGGAATTCTAAGGGTTGGGGATCACCAATCTTAGGGTTGGGGATCACCAGTCTTAGGGACTTCAACACTGGGTTACTGATGAAATCGTGGTGGAAGCTTGGTGGGCTATCTTGGTTTCACATAACTATCTCCTCCGTTCGGGATGGTGGCCTAACACTTGCATAAATTTTCATTCTGCCTCAGTTTTGGAATCAGATCTCCGCAGTTAAAGTATATTTTTCTGTCTGGACTTTCATGGGAAGTAGGGAGCAAAAGACATATTGACTTTGGAGAAACAGATGGTGGTCGATATTCACCCTTTCCTCCCTTTTTCCTGATATCTTCAGTGCGTCTCGTAATCAAGATACACTAGTGTCCTCCCATTATGATGGGGAAGTATGGTCCCCATTGATCCCCTTGAGAATGATGAATTTAAATAGAGGTCACCTTGATGAGCTCCTAACAATTCTGGATAACTACTCGTCAGTTGACAAAAAACATGATGTATCACTTTAGAACTGGAGCCCACAACAATCCTTCATGGTCAAAAGTGCATCTTATCGGATTAATGATGGAGGTACAGGTGTCTGCTTGCTTAGATTATCTAGCACATCAAAGAACCCTTTATGGTGAAAACCTTCTTGTGGTTGGTCGTGACTAGAGCCATCCTTACCTGGGATAGCCTTAGGACAAGGAGCTGGCAGGGTCCCAGCTTCTGTGTGCTTTGCTATAATGACGAGGAAATCATAGACCACTTATTTCTGATATATCCCATTTCCTTATACATTTGGGGATATGTGCAAAGCTACATTTAGGTTTTCTTTGTTGGGAATCCCAGCAACAGAGAAAATGACCACCAACGAACAATTAAATAAAGAAAAGAAAGAGAGAACACAAGATTTAACGAGGTTCGACAATTTGCCTACGTCCTTAGGCAAGGGGAGAGAGTTCTTATTGAATCAATCAATTACAGGTTACAAGTTTTGAGATTTCAGGATACAAATATTGGGGACACTATTCCGCCTTATATAGCCAAAGAAACTACGAAAAAAAGGAAACCAAAATCACCTAATTCAGATCAGAAACGGATTTAGAATCAGATTTGAAAACAGGCCGTGCAACAATATTAGTTATTTCGAAATTGATATGCTCTGATACCAATTATTGTGACTCGCAGGATCGACGTTAGCAGAACTTGGCAATATGAACAGTACTTATAAAAGAAAAGCTTGATGTAAAACAAACTAGCAATACCTAGAAAAAAGAGTAATAAAGAAAGAACATAAGGATTTAACGTGGTCTGACCTAAACTTGCCCTACGTTCACGGGGGGAGAATTTGAGAGAACTTTATTAATAGACTTGGTACAAAGAGATCTAACCTTCCTCTTGATGCAACAAGAGTATTCATCTTCCACTTGAATCTAGCCCTAAATTACAAGAGTATCACCTTCCCTCCATGCACCTTCAACTTGCTCCTCTCTTTTTTTTCCTCCTCTGGTCATGTTTGCTTGAGATTCTCTTTTGTAAAAACTCCTTGAGACTTGTTTAGTTGAGGCAATTACAATACATGGTTACAACTTTTATTTATAAGATTTTATAATACAACTCCTATTTGAACTATGAGATGATCTTGACCTTTGGATAGTTGAAAAAGCTTGATCAATCCTTTTAGGAATTGATCTCCTTGATCTAAAAAATTTTAGACTCTTTAATCTTTAGAAATAAACCTTCATTGAATAGGAATTAAATCCTATTCATACTCCTCCTGAAAAGAAAACTGCTTCATCTTAATTTGCTTTTTCTGCTTCAAGCCACCGTCTTCTCCAACTCAATTAGTTTTTCTTGACCATCATCTCTTCTTGAAAAATAAGGCAAAATCCATACAATTTCCACTTTGACTTATTTTTCAAGCCTTTAGCAAAACAACTTGAGATTTCAGATTAATACCTTGATTCTTTCCTTGGTTGTAACCGTATCGTGAAGTCTTTAACTATTGCCCCCTCTTCCAGGGGCCTTTGGCTGATTTACCGCCGTGGCTTGGGCCATCTCAGGTCTTGGCCGAGTGCACCCTTTCTCTTTCCTGCAACACTTTGACCTGGTTCACGTCCTGTTGCAATCTTCCTTGAAGCTCCACCTCACGATGAACTTCCTTTCATGCTTATCCTTGAAACTCCACCTCGAACTGAGTTTCTTTCCTTCAGCTTGTATAACCCTCCACACTTCTCTCCTTCCGGAATTACCCTGTCTCCTTGGCTGACTGTGACGACGCCTTGTTGCACTTGAATCCGGCATCTTTCTTCATCGAGCACCCTTATAGATATTAGATTATACCGTGCCTCTGGGACATACCTGACCACCTCCAGAGCACGCACTGTCCCATCTCTTCCGTAACCTTGACGGTCCCAGTGCCGATGACCTTGCAAGCCGAGTCATCCACCATCTTCACAATCCTTTCCTTCCTTGCAACTAAGGAGTTATTGAACAGCTCTTTCTGAGAACATACATGAACTGTACTACCTGAATTAAATATCCATCCTTTACCTTGAGAAGTGTTGTCTTCGTAAGAAGCCATTAATATTTCGGTGTCCTTTACACTAGGGGTGGCAATTGGGTCGGGTGGGGTCTAATTGGGTCGGGTCTTAAATGGGTCGACCCATAATCGGGTCGGGTCGACCCGACCCATTTATTTATATGGGTCAAATATCCAAACCCAAACCCGACCCAGTATTATGTGGGTCGACCCGACCCGACCCATTTGACCCATTTAACTAAATGGGTCGGCCGGGTCGGGTCGACCCGTTAGCGGTAAATGTTTTGTAGGAACCTTGTTCTTGCATTCTATAAGTAGATGACAGTGGCATAATGTTGGTTTCAATAAGTTAAAAATCATAAAATCATGTATATCAAATGCAATGCTTCTTATTCTCTGAAATAAAGGTGAAAGTATTAGTAGGATTGAGACAAACTCAGGGATTGTTTATGCAATATAATTTTGTTTATTTATGAGAATGTAGTTAAAATTAAGGGGCTTTAGGTTTTTCATAGAAGATTGTGCAATGTGTATGGTGTATTGGATTTTGATGAAGAAAGGATGGAGAGCTAAATTATGAAGTCCCTGAGCGGAAATGATAAATGATTCCCAAAAAAAATCTCTGGATCAAAATATAAAAAGGTAAATGGGTCTTAGCGGGTCTTAGCGGGTTTGGTGGGTTTGGGTCGACCCGACCCATTTATTAATCGGTCTGGTGGGTCGACCCGATTACGACCCAAACCCGTATAGCTCAAACCCATACCCACTTACTCTGGGTCGGGTCGGGTCGGGTCTGGCGGGTCGGGTCTGAATTGCCCCCTACTTTACACCGCTTGCTACATCTGCCTCCGCAGCTTGCCCCTTCTTCTTCAGCCACTCTTGTCGATGCTTGCATTCATTCTTCCAATGACCTTCCCTGTGACAAAGTGACACGTCTTTGATGAGCTTGGACCTTTTCTTTCTTCTTCTCCTCCTTTCCTTCTTGTAACCACCAAACCCGATCCTGTTTGCTCCTCTTGATTTGGTCTTTTCTTAATCTCATTAGATAAGGGAGTTGATATGACCTCCTCTGAGATGAGAGTTTTCATATCGTAGAGCATGGTGGTGACGATATGATCATATGACTCTGGAAGAGAACTAAGAAGTATCAACGCCTTGTCCTCCTCATCGATCTTGACATCAACAGTTAGAAGCTCGTTAATGACCTTGTTGAAGAAGTTTAGATGCTCTAACACTATTGGCCCTTCCTTCATGCGTAGTCCAGATATTTGTTTCATGAGATAGAACTTATTGGAGAGGCTTTTCGTCATATACAACGTTTCTAATCTTGACCACATTCTCGTAGTCGTTTCTTCATCCATCACGTTGTACATAAGTTCGTCTGCGAGACATAGTTGGATCGTGCTTGCTGCCTTTAGATCCATCTCCTCCAAATTCTCGTTTGACGTACCTGCAGGTTTTGCTAACTTACTCTGCAAGGTCTTGTGAAGACCTTGTTGCACCAGCAACGCCTTCACCCTCTTTTGCCATAAGCTGAACTTTTCTTTGCCATTGAACTTTTTGACTTCGAACTTTGTCATAAAACTTTCTATCTTCGACATATTGCCCTTCGTCAACTTTTGGCTCTGATATCAGTTGTTGCGAAATTGATATACTCTGATACCAATTGTTGTGACTCTCAGGATCGACGTTAGCGGAACTTGACAATATGAATAGTACTCACAAAAGGAAAACTTGATGTAAAGCAATCTAACAATACCTAGACAAAAGAGTAATAAAGAAAAAATACAAGGATTTAACGTGGTTCGGCCCAAACTTGCCCTACGTTCACGGGGAAAGAACTTGAGAGAGATTTATTAATAGACTTGGTACAAAGAGATCTAACCTTCCTCTTGATGCAACAAGAGTATTCATTTTTCACTTGAATCAAGCCCTATATTACAAGAGTATCACTTTCTCTCTATGCATCTTCAATTTGCTCCTCTCTTTCTTTGCTTCCTCTATCTTCTTTGCTTGAGATTCTCTGTTGTAAAAACTTCTTGAGACTTATTTGGTTGAGGCAATTACAATATTTGGTTACAATTTTTATTTGTAGGATTTTACAATACAACTTCTATTTGAACTATAAGATGATCTTGGCCTTTGGATGATTGAAGCATCTTGATCAATCCTTTTAGAAATTGATCTCCATGATCTAGAAGGATTTTAAACTCTTTAATCTTTATAAACAAACTTTCATTGAATAGGAATTAAATCCTATTCATACTCCTCCTGAAAAGAAAACTCACAATCACCTGAAAAGGAAACTGTTTCATCTTAATTTGCTTCTTCTGTTTCAAGTCATCGTCTTCTCCAACTCAATTGGATTTTCTTAAACCATCATCTCTTCTTGAAAAACAAGGCAAAATCCTAACATTAGTCGACTAATCTGTAGTGAAACAGATTTGCCAACTCTTTGTATCCAATCATTAGTCGACTAGGCCATGCCCTAGTCGACTAGCCTTGGTTCCTCCTGTGCCATCCAACTTAGATACGGCCGACACGCTCGTGTATTCAACACCATTGATTGCATCAATCTTTGGCTAACATCCAACAGAGTTAAAAAACTCTTTCAACAAGATTTTTACCCTCTCTCTCCACATCTATCCCTCAACTTCCAAAGTCCATGAACCTGTTTTGGTCAGATTGGAGGTCAAGGTTCATTACTAACGGTTACAGAACTCTTTGGGATGTTACAGCTGTGTCTGTTTCCTGGATTACTTGAGGGAACACAACAATATGATCTTCAGCAACGCCGCCAGATTATTTGCTTTTACGTTCTGTGTGCTGCATATTTTTAGTCTAATTGGTGCAATCTCCTCTCAGGTAGGGCCAGGGAGCAGACAGACATGATCTTTTCAGACTCACAGCGGGATGGCTTTGAAGGCAACCTTTCAGAGGATTCAGGAGAGGGGACGAGGAGGACGAGTCACTGGATGAGTGAGAGGGCCGAGGCCAATTCCTGAATTTTGGTTGTAAGGATTCTTGTATTTTGCACATACATCATTCTTGTATTTTGCTTCAGGACTCTCTGGTTGCCATACTCTGCTTTGGAGTTGTACTTTAGTTACTTGTCTTTATAGGACTTTCTGGCCTGTAGGAACTTTTGATGTACTGTTTTATTCATGTTTCATTATTTTCTCATTAAAGAAATAGGGGGTCCTTGGGCTCACTGTTACTTTCTCAAAAAAAAAAAAAAAGAAAAAAAAAAACAAATATAGAAGGAATTGTAGTATCAATCTGCATACCTGGTGATGCAAGAAATTATCTAGTTGGCAATATTTGATGAAGTATCACTTTTGGCACAACCGTTGCCCTTCTTATAGTCTAAAAATGATTATCCGGTTTCTCATGTGAGCGAACCTGAGAGAGATTATGCTGCAGCTACTGCGTATTTCCAAATGGATGGCTCTTCCAGACAACATTATATAGATTATAATTTGCGGACGGGAGAGAAACTGAAGCGATGTCATATATATCGCTTGCTGACAACAACTCGCGAACCCCGCCTCAATTCCAGCCTTTAGGATTACCAATTATCCCTCCTTTTATCCAATTTTTAACAGCCATGGCTGGTTGGCTACTGGGATTTTGGCCATTCTGCTTTAGCTTATCCAATGTCAAGAACAAAACGCCTCAAAACTCGTAAAGCAACTGAGATTCTGTATGATTTGTTGGTCCCGACTCCCACAAGAACCCTTTTCAACTGGACCCCACCAACTGCAAACTGCTCCATGGTCCCACAGGATGGGAAGGGGCCCACATAAAACCAGTCCTCCCTCTGCTTAATATCTAGCCTTCGCGTTCTGGAAGCAGTCCTGTATTGACCCATGACTCATTTCTCATTAGTCACCTAAAATAAATGTACAATAATAAGTAAGAAAAGGTCATACAAGCGTGTTATTAATTTTCATCCTCATAAATTCTGTTTCATACCAACAATCCTCTTCATTTTCTTTTTGCTGGAATTTTTCTTCTTCTTCTTTTTGGCAAACTCTCTCTCTCTCTCTCTCTCTCTCTCTATCTCTCTCAATCATCGACATGCTCGCCAAATTCTCAACTTTTCGCAGCAAGAGGACTTCTATCTCTCAGGTGATCAATCAGCTAAGAGCTGAATTCTTTGCTTTAAATTAAGTCCTTAATCATTCATGTCTTACTCTTCAGCTTATTAATTTTCTGAGTACTGATTTTATAGTGTTTATTTCATTGGTTGGTGTAGCTTAGAATTTTTCTAATCCTTAATTTGGTAACTAGTTCCCTCTTCTTGAGTTCTCTATTTTTAATTTTCTATGCTGATATAATTATTTTTATTTAGAGTTTGTATTTTCGTAACAATTTGAGAAATGGGTGTAGCGATTTTCAATTTATTCAGGATTTTAGCAAAGGGATTAATCCACGGCATCTTTTGATAATTGTTTTTCTTTCTTCTTCTTCTTCTCTCTCTCTCTCTCTCTCTCTCTCTCTCTCTCTTCAAAAAAATTTACCAAAAACGGTGGGCAGCCCTTTTTTCTCCTCTCTTTTTCGCACTCACTCATAATGAACACATACACAAGGAAGGCCAGACTCAGGAGGTGGTTTCTACCGTCTTCAAGATCAAGCTGCACATCTATAGGACTGTATTCAATTTGGATCCAAACGCCACTGTGGAGTTCTGAGAGATCTGGGATTTAAGACAGAAAAGATGGGCTGCCAGCAGAATTAGTCGACTAGTAGGTGTTTCTAGTCGACTAGATTCAAGTATAGTCGACTAGCCTTTTTGGCATAGTCGACTACTGTGGCAACAGAGGCAACAGAGAAGACGGATACATCCAGATCAATTTTTCAGTCGACTTAACTTTGTGGTTAGTCGACTTGGTGCAGGTATAGTCGACTAGGCTTTCTGACCTAGTCGACTTGGTGCAGGTATAGTCGACTAATTTTATGACTTAGTCGACTGGCGCAGAAACAGAGAACGAAGCTACATCCAGATCAACTTTCAAGTCGACTTGTAATTGGGGTTAGTCGACTACATATTAGTCGACTGATCTAATGTATAGTCGACTAATAGGACATTGATTTGGATTGTGGGGATACATTGTAATGGCATAGTGAGCCAGGTATTGGCAGTTAGGGGGGGTTATACTGTATAACCGGTTTGGCTTACATTCAGGTTCGATAAATAAAATTTACATTCTCCAAAAAAAAAAAAACACATACACAAGGAAAGGTAAAAAGAAAAAAGAAAAAAAAGAAAAAAATAAAATAGAATAAAAAGCATAGTTTGGGAACTAGAGTATATAGATGGTTTTCAAAGATTACCATTAAACTTGAGCACACAGCATCTAATAACAAGAGCAAAGTAAGAGGAACTTGAGTAGATAGTTGTTCTTTTGGTCTTTGTTTTTCTTTTCTTTTCTTTTTTTCTTCTTTTTTCTTTTTCTTGAATTTACATAACTTGGTCTTGAACCTAGTCCCATGACCCAACCCTGCCCCCTTACCAGTTGATCTTCTTGGTTAGAGTGCCTTCTTTGTCATGAGAAGTTCAAAGATGCAGCCAATGCGATTTTGAGGGCGGAATTGAATATTCTCAACTGGCGGTCCTGACATATGTTTGTTGATGATTTAAATCGTAGCTGTTTTAGCTATGTGGGGGTTATGGCACCAAATTGACTACTGCAATAGTTTAAGAAATGTTCTTCATGTAAGTGAACTTTCTAATGAGAATTTATATCTACTGATTTGCAGAACGAGAAGCAACAACACTGTGAGAGATTTAACTCACTCGAGCCTCTTACTGAAGCAGATGATGCTCCAAATCAGAATGTATCATACTTCTCATCAAAATCCTTCCTAGCTGATAAAACAGCTTACGATGATTCTTATGCCGAATCAGCAATCACAAATTCTGATGCCTCGCTCCCAACAACGCCTGCCTCAAATGGAAACTCGAGCTCTGGTTCTGTTAAAACATTTTCCTTTTATGATAGTAGAGAAAGCCTAGCCCCTTCCTCAACTATATTTGAGGAGGTTGCTATTGGTCCATCCGTGTTGCTTCCATACGATGATGCTGAAGAACGGTTCCTAGAAGATCATGAAAGTTACTTCTTACACCTTTCAGTAGATAATGCGCGGAAGGATCAGTACCCAGAGCTTGAGTTCCAAAGAATTGTTTACCTAGATTATGCAACCTGCCCGCTTTACTCCAGATTTCAGGTATGGCCTCTCTGAAATGGGAAAATTGGCAATAAATGATGCTTCTAATTCTAGAATACAACAGAATATTGCTATCTTATTACTTTGTATTCGGTGCATAATCTTTGACATATTTACTGCTTATTTCTCCTTAGACCTTAGATAACTTGTTCATGGGAAACTACATTGAGCCAGTTCTGGAATCTACAATATTGTTTTAGAAATTTGTAGTAATAGCATTAAGTGGTCAACTATATATCAAAGTATACACATTTTTCTAAATACAAGGATTGTGATTCCTAGAACATGGATACATATGTATACACTATCTAAATGTAGTCACATAGGTTTAAAATGAACTGTATGCTTATCACTAGTCCTAGTTTATATAGAGAATAGCGGCGATCATTTTTTCTTTAAGTGCTTCTGTTGCGTAACTGATTAGTTTCTCGCCATTGTATAATAACTCCTCGCTAACTTTTTATGGCTAGTATCTCTTCGAAAAGAACACTTGTTGTGGTTAGCATAACTTAAAAAGCCAAACATAAGAAGAAGAATACTAACTGGTTCATGTTTTTCAGGTAGAGAAACATATGAAGTTCCTGCTTGAAGAGAGTGACTCATTTTCAGGGTCAATGTTACCTATCGACAGACGGTCCGCAGCACATAACCCCTATATAGACGGTACCTACAAACACATATTGAATCTCCTTAATACAAACCAGGATGAATATTCCATAATTTTCACTTCTGGACCTTCATCATGTTACCGTCTATTCAATGAGATGTACGGCTTACAAAAAGGCAGTATTGTTCTTGCAAGCCATGACCAGCGCAAGAATGTTCAGCACATACTTGATGCAGCAGCACAATCCAGTGTGAAAATAAGAAGTATAAACCGCTCAAGATAAAAGATTTACGTATCCATGGAGATGATATGCACAAATTATTAAGAAAGCGAGGCTGGAGCAGTCATGGGTGTGGATTGTTGCTCTACCCTGCACAATCCTTCTTAACTGGGATCTGCCATTCGTTGAATTGGATTGCAACTGCACATCAAAATGAATGGAAAGTCCTTCTAGATGTTTCCAGTTGCCTTCCGATGGTTAATGTTGATCTCTCTCTGTATCAACCGGAGTTTGTTATAGGTTCCTTGCATCACATGATTGGATACCCTTCAGATGTTGGTTTTCTGCTAGTAAGGAGGAGTTCACATTCAATTTGTATCAAGAAAGGATCGACTGAATTTAAATTAGCTGACTTCCCTGAGAATGGAAATACCGTGCATGTTGTAACAAACGGGGAGAGGTTGCATACGCACACATTTGCAGCTCTGAGATTTGGCCTTGAACATTTAGAGGACATTGGCATTATGGCAATTCAGAGGCGGGTGGAGAGCCTTGTTGCTTGGTTGATCAAGAGTCTGAATTCGCTGAAGCACAAGTTGGACGGGAAGCCTTTGTTGCAGGTTGGTTCTTCTTCTTCTTACTATGTTCTTTTGTATGTTACATCTTCACATTTATCCCTTTTCTACATTTTTTAGATTAAGATAACTTGCTGAAGGTATCCATCTGTTTGATATCCAGTTCAAACGTAAAAAGAAAAAAAAATGTAGGTTTTCTAGAATATTTTCGGCATTTATGATCTTTGATGTCGGATTAGGATATACTTCCTAATGAAACTATGCCTTTTTCACCTGACCTTGTGTTAGTAAATGTCCCCTAATTTCTATTTTCTAGAACAACAACAAAAAGAAAGAAGCTTTATCAGAACTTTTGGGAATTCTCTTGAATCCTTCTTTATTTCTGTAATATTGTTTGTGTGTGTGTGTGTGTGTGTGTGTTTGGGGGGGGGGGGGGGGGGGGGGGGTGGGGGGGGGGGGGGGGGGGTTTGGGGAGCATATATAGGTCAAGATGGATCAGAAATGCCATTTTGAAATTTATTGGTCCAATGTTCAGAGATTCTCTGTAGTAGTTTTTTACTAGAAATCTGAAGTAATCTTCTGCTGAAATGCTTCATGACAACAATGGAAATTATAAGGCCTGACAAATTGAAATTTTATTTTACAAAAATAGCCACAGTGTACTGTTTTACTTATCCATTTTAGTCCACTAATTCATGCTTATGGAGTACAGACAGAGAATATTACAACAAGCACATACTGATGCTACTATGAACTTATGTGTGCTCACATATTGATGTATCCCCTGTAGTGCATCCTACTTGGAATTATTTATCATTCATGTCCCAATGCCTTACATGTATATGTACGTGACAGATTCCAACATTGCAAAATTTCAACAAATGAGTATCTTTAAGTTTTGATATTGGTGACTTTTTGTAATACTGAATGCTTTCTTCTTATAAGTTATAAAATATTTGAATTAAAATAAATGCAATTATGTTGGCAATTGGAGGAAATAGCCAGTATGTTGTAATGCACCAAGAAAGCTGACTAGTCCATTGCTATAAAATTTCTCATTTCTTTTTTCGTAATCTAAATGTACGTTTCACTCTGACGATATATGATGTTCTACTTTCTAAATCGATATTTGGGAGGAAGCTTTGCAGAAGTGCTTTCATAAAAAATGCTCACTTAGATATATAGTACTTGCAACCATTTAGAACACATCTGGATTTGATGATCCTTTTGTTTGGTTAGTATCATTTTTCATCTTATATGCTTATTTGGTTTGTAGTTTAAATGGTGCAATGTTACATAGCTGATTTTAACTTGTTTAGCCTGAATATTTCCTCTCTTGTCATCTATAAACTATTTCATTTGTTATTTTCGTTTTACTAATGTCTTGTTCTCTTCAGTTGTATGGAACTCTGGACCCGAAACAAAGGGGCTCCATATTGGCATTTAACGTCCTAGATTCCACTGGAAGTATATTTCCTGCTAGACTTGTTCGGCAACTGGCAGAGAGAAGCAATATTTTCTTGGATGCTGGCAGTTTATGTAATCTCAGCGTGGCTCGACTTTTGCACTTGAAATCACATAAACAGATAGACAGTTCAAGTGCTTCCCCCTCACAATGTGATATTCAGGTGGTTCGCCTGTCATTAGGCCCGGTTTCAACTTTTGAGGATGCCTACAAGTTAGTACAGTTCTTAGCTCGCTTTAGGGATGAAGACTACATGTCTTATGAAGCAGCCGGATATGTTGAAGAGCTTGAAAATGAGGCTGATTCTACTCCGAAGTCAATATCTAGAAATCCTACCTGATATAGGAGTATGTTTTGAGTAGAGCTCACTCTTCTGTAAAAAAAATCAGTGCAATGGATGGAATTTGACAATGCTAGAAGTCGTTTTGGTGCATATTTGGTGCCAATGTCTTCACAAACATAACCAGGGATCATGTTCTGTTTCATATGGCTGCTTTGGATGAACACCATTCAGTGCTACAGGTTTGAAGGGTATTTTCGTTCTCAATCACTGTGTGGTATTTCTCAGCTTGATGCTATTTACTTTAGCTAATCATCGGTTTTTATGATGAAGTGATCAATGCGTTAGAAGTCGATGAAAAATGAAAATCAGAGATATGCTGAAGTCATTTGATGTGGTTAAGATGAAACTATCTTGAATTACGACAATATTCAGAGTGTCATTTGGACTAGAAGTACAGTTGTTTGTGAAATAGTGATAAAGAATTGTCGAGCATTCAGATACCACATGATTGGTAGTGACACCGGGAAAACGAGGGCAAACGGATTTTATATGCAAGAATCATAGCCCCTCTAATTTGTTATGTAGTATATATTCAAGTTCACTGGCAGAGATCTCTCTCCTGCATCCTCTGATGCGGTTGAGCTTGTAAAGTTGTGTTTTAAAAAATGTTAAGCATTCTGTATTCTCTTGATCCAACATTGGAATCAGGCGTGCAGGCTTCAATTTGAACTTCAAGCTTCTTACTACATGACTATACTCTTCCTCCATATCTATGGGCTCGTTCATCCACTTTACCTGGACCTTTTCTTGTTGTTCAGTTCAAAAATGGCAATGTTTGCACAAGGGGAGTATGCTATGAGACAAATTGGTAATGTTCGTGGTTGGCATAAATTTGTACGTTTTCTGAGGTCCTCACTCATACAAAGGAATGAGAATCTCCATGAAGCTTTCTCTTCATCTTGTTTGAAGACTAGGTGTCAGATATAAGCTTCATATTCCTTTTTTATTACTCTGTCAATAAACTAACAATGGGGAGGAGAGCTGCCTATACAAATGTGAAATACATATAATATTATCAGTGCACTTGCCTAAATACACGAGGAATACAATTCTTCAAGGATCTTAACTGTGGTCCCTTCCTCCCTTTTCCCGATCCTCCTTTGATATTACTGTGGTGCATTTATTTGAACTGTGGTCTTCCCTCGTCGTTCCTCCCTTTTGCTACTGTATCAAGTTCTGCTAGGTTGCAGAGCAACGATTATATCCAACAATATTATGCTCAAACCGAAGGGCAAAGCAAAAAGCAGGAAAATTTTCAATACTGTCTAAAGAGAATTTGCTCTATCTATATGTGAAACAAAGAGAAATAGCACATAAGAGTTTGCTTTCATATATGTAGACATAAGAAATTCAAAGTGTTAACAGGTATGTGGTTCATTATATATGAATTTCTTATGAGGCATGTGAAGGACTTGGGGCACCATCCCAAAAGACTAACTTTTTAGGTAGAGTTGCCCAAATTCTTATATACCCAAGACCATCCCTACGTCTAGCCGATGTGAGACTATTTGTTCGACTCAAATCCTAATAATCGCCCCCTCGAACAAAGAGTCTCCCTGCAAGCTTAACTATCTTCACACTGGAAGATCAAATGCTCCATCGAGATCCAACTCTTCACTGCGTGAGGTGGCGACACGCCTTATGTGAAATACCAACTGCAGTCGTCATCACTCCTTTACACACGCGTGATAGACCGCGTGACAGGCGTGCGCCCATTGCAAAGGAGCACTACTGTCAAATTTCTCGAGAGCCCAACATTAGCTTCACAGGGAGAGCCCAACATTAGCTTCACAGGGGCCTATTGCGCCAGTGGGGTGGGCAGGCCAGGCCCATTGCGCGCCTTTGGGGATCTACATCGTCGAACATCACCCACACACACGACTAAGTTCGGGGCAGCACCACTGTCAAATTTCTCGAGAGCCCAACATTAGCTTCACAGGGGCCTATTGCGCGTTTTTACGCCAGTGGAGTGGGTGGGCAGGCCCATTGCTCCTTTGGGGATTTACATAGCACCAACACACACAACTAAGTTCGGAGTTCGAGGCATGGCTCTGATACCACTTGAAGGACTTTGGGTACCATCCCAAAAGACTACCCTTTTAGGTGGAGTTGCCCAAATCCTTATATACCTAAGACCATCCTCACGTCTAGCTGATGTGGGACTATTTGTTCGACTCAAATCCCAACAGCATGTGGTTCATTGTATCTGAACTGCCTGTATATAGGCATGTGGTTCATTGTATCTGGACGTACATATTTTCTTTATTCTTCTCTCCACATGCCTATATATATTGATGTAACTCTTTATGAATAATATATTAAAATTTCTTCATATCCAAATTATTACAAAGGTTAAATAAAGTAGACATTAGGCACCCATTTAGGCGTAACTCAATAGAGTAGTCTCCCTCACCACAAATCACTGCTCCAATTTAAGACCCTACTCGCTAACTCCGCATGGAAGAAATCACGGACAATCACTCCTATGATCACACTGGTTGTCCCTTGGCTGTACCTTGATAAAATCTGGCTACTCTGATTGTGAACTAGGAGAAGCAATGACGACATTTGAGAAATAAGAATCAGCTAATGGCTGATTTCAGCGAAAGTAAGAAGAGGGACAGAAGCATATACAACCATTACAGCTTGCACGGAAGTTCTTGTGTTTTTATGACTGAAGATTATGCTTATTAGCACAAAATAAAATAGTTTGAATCGTTAAATCAAAGGATTGAATTTCAAGTTGAATTGCCATAGCTCAACTTTCCCTCTCCCTGAAGTGCGGAGAATCCAGGCTGTGAGCTGCCCTACTGTATTCCAAAAGGATGATAGTAATATTTTTTGAGGGTTCTGATCTAAGCTGCGAGTGTTTCCTGCCAGTATCAACTCCAGTGCTTAGCAGGAAAGGATTCAAGAAGCCTAAAATTCAAGTATCCAACAAGTACCAATCTCTGTTCCCTGCAAATCCATTGCAAACATAATACATCAACAACATAAATACATAAATACCTTTCAGTGATTATTGCATCTGAACCAGTTAAAAAAAGCACACACAAACAAATAATCTGAAGTACCAAGCAACCGATAATTGATATTTCAACACGATGGGTAAATTCTATAATATCTACACGCCAATAGAAAGAGATATAACCAATATAACTGATTCTCTTCTAACTACTCAACAAGCATACTAGTACACATCCTAGATAATATTTTTTTCAGCACAACAATTTCAATTCAAGCTGGTGAGGACTGGCTCACTGGTAAAAAGATGGGAGTGGGTTGTGGGGAGTCTAATGTTCTATTCCAGCCTATGTTAGAGGGGGGAAAATCAATTCAAAAATTCGTACATATTGTCGAAAACTGTTGCACCTCTTCCTGCTATTTAAACAACATAGCGTAATTTTCTGATGGTTCCTTTCTTCCTGTTCCACCTGAGGTTGCTCGGTAGCGGGGATTTTCACCTAGCACTATTTGTTGGCCGGAAGAGGGAGGAAGAGGGAAGAGAGGAAGAGAAGAGAAAATGAAGTGGGGAAGACTCTTCCCCTCTTCAAGGCTGCAGTTTGAGTGGGGAAGATAAGAACTGAAGAAGAAAGAAGAAAATTAAAAAATATATATATATATATTTAACAAAACCTCTCCCCCTCTCCTCTTTTCTCTATCTCACAGTGCCTAGAAATGCTTGCTCCCGCAGCTCTTCTCCTCATTTTTGATCAGAAGAGAATCCAGTCACGCCTGGCAGAAGAGAGGCTCTTCTGCCGCCAAACGCGGGGTGGGGAGAGCCTCTTCCCCTCTCTTCCTCCCAGTTCGGACGAAACAAACAGGGCCAACTGTAGAAACAGATGGCATCAAAGAACAACAGCAGAGAGAAAAAACATATCAGATACAGGCATGGGGTTGATATTAGGGAAATTTAGGATTCAAGATGAAATTCAGGATCATGAAGAAAATTGGATAAGATAATTGAGACCTTAATGGAATTTTAAGATTGTGACATATATTTCAGAGTAAAAAAATAAAAAATAGACTCCAAGGGTTTTAGTTGAGAGAGAGTTAATTAGAGACCTCTCTCCTCTCACTTATATTATATAGATATAAGAAAGTCTAAATTTACTCATATTTCTATTCTATTCCTAATACAACTCATATATCTACTTCTAT
Organism: Agave tequilana; assembly: GCA_038442645.1. Lineage (NCBI taxonomy): Eukaryota > Viridiplantae > Streptophyta > Magnoliopsida > Asparagales > Asparagaceae > Agave > Agave tequilana. The sequence goes on from JAVJIF010034700.1 coordinate 131,388, forward strand.
ACAAATCATATTTCCTAACACTCTCTCCTAAGTTGAAGCATATACATTATATATGCCCAGTTTGTCACAAATAAAATCCCTCCTTGTTTTATCAAGTGGTTTGGAAAGGAGATCTTCTAACTTATGTCGCTTCGCCACTTTGATCTTATCCTGATGATATATGCTTCAGCACAACGATTTTATCCTTAAGCTTTTTCATACGATTAATATTAACAATATTGATAATAATAACTATTGACCAACACCGAATCAAAAGTTTAAACAATGATAATAATAATTGTGCTAAAATCATGAACCCAAGATCGCCTATGCCCTCATTTTGTAATCTTCATGTGCTTTCACAATATTTTACTTTGACAGAGACTTTCTAAACTTTAAAAATACATAGAAAGTCGCAGAACTCTGATTATTTTAAAATTAAGCAAGTTCTAACTTTTACCTCTCCATAAAAACCTGTTTGATATTATGCTGTAGTAAATTTGGACCTTGTGGGAGAGAGGAGATAGAGGAGTAGAGAAAGTTAGCACAGAGATCAGAAATTAAGGAACGAGAAACGGCGCATTGAGCAGACCAGATTGTGCTCCCGGTCGACCGCCCGGTCGACCGGTAGAGGTGGCCGGTCGACCGAGCGGTCGACCGGCGTGCACGAATGTGCACAGGAAGTAAGCGGTCGACCGCCCGGTCGACCGACTGACAAGCCTCTGCTCTCGGTTGGGCCCGGTCGACCGTGGCATGGGTCGGTCGACCGGCCGGTCGACCGACAGGCGCGTTTGGACTTTCCTTTTAGGATTCGGATTCCTTTTCTGGATGGAATCAAATCCAATCTGGGTTTCCTTAAATCCAGGGACTCTGTGGCTATAAATAGAGGCTAGAGCCCTCATGTATTATATCCCTAAGAATTCTCTCAAGTTTCCCTCTTGTATTAGTTTGTATTGATTGTTGAATCAATAAAATCTCTCTCTCCCTTGCCCTGAGGACGTAGGCACGTTGCCGAACCTCGTTAAATATTGTGTTGATTATTTTTCTCTGTTGTTCGCTATTCTGTCATGTTGGTTGTTTCTCCGGCTGCATCAAGTCTCCGCCAGGTGGGCGAATTCCTCAAGAGTGGTTGTTGTTCCCCGGGCGCACAACAAGTGGTATCAGAGCATCCCAGGTTCGGTGTGGGATCATCTGTTGATTCAAGGGCATCAGTTGCTGTTTGGCAGAAATCGGGTGTCGATCTCGGAGCGGCGTTGGGACTGTTTGTGGGATCGTGTGTCGATCTCAAAACAGCGTGTAGATTGCTCGAGGAATCGATTCGAAGGAGTAGATAGTTTCAGAAACTCTTCGAGGGTTTTGCGTGGAGGTAAAGATCCTGTCTTTATCTAGTTTGTTTTATCTAACTCCGTTTGTTTCCACATTGCTTTGAGGAATCAGTTGAGAAGATGGCTGGAGAAAGTACATCGGTGAGATCCATGAATCCTCATCCAAGGATTGATGTGGTGAAGTTCAACGACACGAACAAATTCGGTATGTGGAGGTGTGAGATTATGGATGCGCTGACGGCATCAAACCTCGAAGACACTCTATGGTTAGAGAAGAAGCGCGCATCAAAGACGGAAGAAGATTGGGACAGGATGAACCGTTCGGCGTGTGGATTGATCAGGTCTTGTCTGACACAAGACATCAAGTATCAGGTGTTGCATGAGACATCTGCGAGGCAGCTGTGGGAGATCCTAGAGAAGAATTATCTGACGAAAAGCATAGAGTCGCGACTGCAGTTGAAGAGTAAGCTCTATGGGTTTCAGATGCAAAGAGGATGCTCCGTCAATGAACACTTGAACCGCTATACGAAGCTTCTTACAGATCTAGTTAATGTGGATGTGGAGACCAGTGAAGAGGATAAGGCGGTAATACTTTTGAACTCTCTTCCTAGGAAAGAGTATGAGACCTTTACTCTTACATTTCTCAATGAAAGAAAATCCCTTAACTACAGTGAGGTGTCTACTGCACTTGTGAGTTATGAAGCAAGGAGACAGGACCGACTGTCTTCTTCGGGAAGCACAACAGCAGAGGCATTGGAGGTAAGAGGCAGAAGTTCCAATAGGAAGGGAAGAGATGATCAGGGAAGATCGAAGTCCAGATCAGGCTTCAGAAATCTGAAGAAGAATCAGTGTGACTTGTGCAAGGAACTAGGGCACTGAAAAGCTGAATGCCCGAAGGCCAAAGGTAAGAAGGTGGAGTCAAACACCAAGGCGAATCTCGCACAGGCGGATGAATCGGATGAAGACTCATCGGTATTCTCTCTCTGTTACTAATCCTACTGTTTGTAACTCAGATAATACTGAGCAAATCTTAGATACTGGAGCTACCTATCATGCGTGCCGAACAGGGCTTGGTTTTCTAATTTTGAGAAGCTAGATGGATGTTACACGGTCATGGGTGATGATCATCCGTGTAATATAGAAGGGATGGGTACAGTCCGTATCAAGATGGATGATGGGATAGTACGAGAATTGAAGGAGGTGAGGTATGTACCTCAACTCAAAAGGAATCTTATCTCTGTTGGCGCTTTGGAAGCATTGGGTCTTGTGATATCTATACGATATGGTGTTCTCAAGATGATCAAAGGCTCGATGGTGGTGATGACAATCTCTACTACTTGAAGGGTAGTATGGCTATAGGTCAGGTGGAGACTTCTAGTTCTTTAGATAATGGTTGCACGAAGGTCTGGCAGGTGAAGGTCGAACATGAAGGTGAAAAGTCTTTGCGAGCTCCTGCAAAGAAGGGATCATTGGAAGGTGCTGCTACCTGCAACTTGGAAGGTGAACACAGCGCTCTGGACAAGAAGAATGTGAAATTTAGCACCAGTACTCACCGCTCAGAAGGTCTTCTTGATTGTGTTCACGTAAGCGTTTGGGACCTGCTAAGACTGCATCGCTTGGAGGTCACAAGTGCTTTGTCTCTTTTTTTGATAGTTTATCTAGGCATTGTTGGATATATCCCATGAGACAAAGGTGTGAAGCCCTAGATATGTTGGTGAAGTGGAGAGAAAAAATGGAGAAGCAGATTGGTAGGAAGATCAAGGAGCTACAGATTGGTAATGTTGGAAGAGACATGAACCAATTCCTACGATTTGGCCAAAACACTGGTATTGCTACTCACTTCACAGAAGGTATAAATGGGTTGGCTAAGGAAGTAAACCGTTCCTTACTGGAGAAGGTTCGGTATTTGTTGTCTAATGCAGGATTAGACAAATCGTTCTGGGCTGAGGCGATTGTGTATGCCAGCCATCTCATAAATGCATCGACTGTGATAGGAGGTAAAACTTCATTAGAATTTGGTCTGGGAAAGCTGCTCAAGATCATGGTTTACTGCGGGAATTTGGAAGTCCGACCTGCTTCAGTGCCAAGGATGGCAAGGTGAATCCGCGAGCAAAGAGGTTTGGTGTTTTTGAGTGTCAAAAGGAATATGAAATGCTACAGGATGTGGGACCCCGAAAACAAGAAGATCGTGTTGAGTAGGCATGTCACATTTGATGAGACTTCAGTGTTGAAGTCTACCGTCTCTCAGCAGGTGGAGAGGAGGGAGACTAAGGAAGTATCACAACGGGTGGAGGTTGATGCTACTCCACCATCTCCAGTTGGTTCGGCATCAGAGAAGACTTCATCGGATGTGACACCAGGGTGAAGATCATGAAGCCAGGGTTGATGCTGAACAGGTTGAAGACATTGATGAGAATGTCGAGTTGTTTGCAGCCATTGGAACCAAAGTAAAACCACACTCGTGGGTAAAGAAGCATGAATCTCAAGCTTGTAATCGTGACAAGCTCAAGTTGAAGGCCGTTGTTCTCCATGATGGTCGTGAGGAGGTTCATATGACTTAGCCAGATAGGTTCGCTGCTGAAGATTCAGGTACAGGTGCTTGAGCTTGATGGAGCTCATTTAAATGAACTACGGTTGGCTTGATCCTTTGGGCAAGGTACGTAGGCAGCCGTAATGGCGCAGCCAAATTTGATGATGCAACCCGTATAAAGCTGTTTGGGTTCTCGAGAAGCTGATTGGGACTTCACGTAGAGGTGAAGAGTCGGACTTCACGTAGGGGTGAAGCGTTGTGATCTCGATGAACGGTTGATCTTCTGGTGAGAAATGGTTAAGCTTGCATAGGAGGGGTGTGCATCCAGTTTGTTGAAGCCGATGATGGTGTTCGGTGTGCTCTACTCAGACTTGTTGGACCGTCAGCTGAAGACATGTAGACTAGATAGAGCTAGTCAGTTGGAGAGTCAGTGTTGGCTCATGATGAGTTCTTCGTGAGGTCATGTAGTTGCTGAGTTGGAGACACGTTCGGTGATTGGCATGTATGGAAGTTCTCCTAAGGTGAAGTGATGGGAACGCATGTATGGTGCATTCCAGTTGATAGCTGAGCTCCAGATTTCAAGCCGAGATCGTGTGTCGATTTCGCTGAGATCGTGTGTCAATTTCGTCCGGAGCGCGCAAGCCGAGATTGTGTGTCGATTTCGCCGAGATCGTGTGTCGATCTCGCCAGGTGATAGACTGGAGTTCGTTGGAGTTTGGCTCAGATTTGAGAAATCTTCACCGAGGTGGAGAATTATGGGAGAGATGAGATAGAGGAGTAGAGGAAGTTAGCACAGAGATCAGAAATCAAGGAGCGAGAAACGACGCATTGAGCAGGCCAGATTGTGCTCCCGGTCGACCGCCGGTCGACCGGTAAAGGTGGCCGGTCGACTGCTCGGTCGACCGGCGTGCATGAACGTGCACAGGAAGTAAGCGGTCGACTGCCCGGTCGACCGACTGACAAGCCTCTGCTCTCGGTTGGGCCCGGTCGACCGCACGGTCGACCGTGGCATGGGTCAGTCGACCGGTCGACCGACATGCGCGTTTGGACTTTCCTTTAGAATTCGGATTCCTTTTCTGGATGGAATCAAATCCAATCTGGGTTTCCTTAAATTCAGGTACTCTGTGGCTATAAATAGAGGCTAGAGCCCTCATTTATTGTATCCCTAAGAATTCCCTCAAGTTTCCCTCTTGTATTAGTTTGTATTGATTGTTGAATCAATAAAATCTCTCTCCCCGTTACCCCGAGGACGTAGGCACATTGCCGAACCTCGTTAAATATTGTGTTGATTGTTTTTCTCTGTTGTTCACTGTTCTGTCGTGTTGGTTGTTTCTCCGGCTGCATCAAGTCTCCGCCAGTGGCGGATTCCTCAAGAGTGATTGTTGTTCCCCGGGCGCACAACAGACCTTTCTTTACCTCTTAATCATAGATGGAGCCAAGTGTCTTATCGGTTGGAGACAAGTTATGAAAAAAATATGTACAAGGGGCTTCGTAAAACTTTGTGAACATGTAAAATTAGAAGGTTTTCCAAAATTTCAGAGTAAGCAATTGCCTCCATAAGTCAAATCTAGTTCCTTCCCCACTTTTAATTTTAGCCTTGAGACTTTTACAGCTACGCCATAATTTTCCTCTAAATTTAGATTAAGAAGCCATATTTGTCCTTGCGTCTTTTTATCTTAATGGGATTGGGGTGGGATTTTTTTTTGTTAATATTGAACTTATGTGCTTGGGATATAGTTGCTCCTGGATGGTTGCGTTTTGTTCCTTGATTTTGTCCTTTATGTTGGGAAGGACAACGCGGTGGAAGAAGAAAGAGCCAAAATCACACGCAACCAAAAGTATCAGAAATTTACGTAAAAAATTCAAATTGAAAAAAACTACAGAGCCGCACACAAATCCACTATTTTCATAGAGAGAATACGGGAAAGAAGAGAGAACCTCACAGCCACTCTATACAATAGCTCTCACTTACTGACCCTAATGACGGTGCAACTCCTTTTATAGAGATAATTAGGGTTACAAGTTATGATATCTGTAGTGCCCCTATCTTACGGATACGGAGACACTACTGCCACATACATACGCAGGGCGATGGTACCATCACGTATGTACGCTAAGTATCAATACAATACATGAATCAGAGTGCGAAAATACGTGATAATATACATTCCAACACAAAAGTACCAGTACTCAGTCATCACAGTCTGTGACATAATATTACATAAATATTACATCACCAGGAAGTACAAAAGTAGACTGTACAGAGTACAAAACATAAAAACTCACGAGCTGACAGAGAAAATCTCACGAGCGGGGAAAGATAGGATGAAGCTACGGGTGATCCGCCTGCTCCTTGAAGAAGGCCTGGTCATCAGCTGATGGGTCCACCTCAGTCCAAGCTGTAAGATCTGAACATGTAAATTCAGGTTTGCTAATAGGCAACCCAGCGAGTGTAAAAAGAAACCAAGTGGCAAGTATAAACGAAAGCAAGTGCATCAGGTCAAGCATTATGTACTCAAATCAGCAAGCATGGAATAACCACAATAAGTAGTGAAATATGGAAATGACATTAGAATTTATGTGGCATGAAACAAAAGCAAGTGTAGCAGGTCAAGTGTTAAGTACTCAATTTAGCAAGCATGAAATAATCATAATAAATGGTAAAATAAGGAAAAGATATTAAAATTCATGTAGCATGAAGTCAATTATCAAGTTATTATTAAGACTCGTTCAATTTGTATGTTTCGGTATATGTCCCATACCATATACCTCCGCATACAAGTCGAGAGAGGTTGGTTAGTGGAAACTAATGGGGATTGACGAACCATGTTTAGAATGGGTCACGTGCATGCCCGGGACAACGGTCCAGAAGTATTTGGGACTAAGCTGGAATGTACCGCTAGGTACCGGGTCTTACTATATGCCCGTAGGACTTAGTATACGCCCGAACAGGAATAGAGTGTCATCACTCTCCACAGGAATATACCCAGGGAATTATGGCACACCCGGCAGGCAGGAGAGTAGGGGTGCCAGTACACCCCACGGAAGCGCCTGGTGGCCTCCAGGTCAAATCCCAGAAATTAGTTGTACAACATTTGGTATGGCCACCATAAACACAAAAGCTATATCGGTACCCATCAATTTTCCCCGTCTCGGTGTAAGTTGTTTAATTATTACAGATTGTCTAATGATAATGTCCACATGGTATTCGCAAAAGTCCAATATCCATGGTTATTGTAACGCCCCGATCCGGAGGGTACGGAGACGTTACTGCGACGTATATACGAAGGTCGGAAATACCCTAACGTATATACGCTAAGCATCAATACATGCAAGAATCAGAGACGGAAGCATAATGGTAACATACATTCCAACAGAAATAGCGCAAGTACATGGTTATCACAGAGATAATATAACATTACATGAATGTTACATTACCAGGAAGTACAAAAGTACATAATACATGATGAGATATACAAAAATAGAGATGTGCTCACGAGTAACAAGAGGGCCTCGGGAGCCAAATAGGAGAAGAACCGGAAGAACTACGGCATGATCAAGCTCCCGCTGCACTCTGATCTGCTACAGTCAAGCCACCGTGATCCAGGCTCTGAAATCTGGACATGAGAATCCAGGGTTGTTAGCAACCCCAGCGAGTACAAAAAAATAAAGCCAGATGGCGTGCATAACAGATACATGTGTACAGGAAATGTGTATCGTGGATATAACATGTAAGAACATGAAATATGACAGTCAGTAAAGCAACTACAGGAACATTTATATAAGCTCACATTACCGATCAGTGAGATTAGTACGTCGAAGGAATAATCCAAACAAGGAAACCCTCATATATATACCATGTACATCACGTCACCGTAATCTGAGTTTATATAATCTGACTTTTCCTTCACAACAGTATAATAATGAAATAATATGGAAGCAACCAAATAATCCAACAAGATAGCACAAGTATAAGTGGTGGCAGTATAGGTCAAGAATATAGCTAGTCATATGTCAGGAACAGGTTATTATTAATTATTAAGACTCATCTGATTTGTATACATCGGTATGTGTCCCATCCCACATACCTCAGCATACAGACCAAGGAGTAAGTTATTGGAAACTGATGAAGATCGACGAACCATGCTTAGAATGGGTCCCGTACATGCCCGGGACAACGGTCCAGGAGTATCCGGTACTGAGCCGGAACGTACCGCTAGGTACCGGGACTTATTGTACGCCCGAACAGGAATAGGATGTCACCGCTCCCACAGGAATAGGCCTAGGGGCTTATGGTACAACCGGCAGGCAGGGGAGTAGGGGTGCCAGTACACCCCACGGAAACGCCTGGTGGCCTCCAGGTCGATCCAAGTATATGGCCGCGCGACACGATAAGGCCATCATAAACATGGAAACTATATCGGTAATCATCAGTTTCCCCCATCCCGGTGTAAGTTGTCTACTTATTATAATTTGTCCAGTAATGATGTCCACAAAGTATTTATAGTGATCATATTCATGGTTATCCTATTACGGGGTCAACAGGAGTATAGTATCAGGAATATGTCAGGGCCTCCCTATTTCAGGGGTTCAAGTATACAGGAGTACAGGAGCTCAGGAGTACCAAATATCTGGTAATAATAATACAATAATCATGTCATGTCCCCGTAACAGTGATAGTCATGAATATGTCAAATAATGTACGGGTATCAGGTATGGTAATGTCTGGTCAGGAGTCATGATGTCAGGTCCAAGTATTTATACCACATGAAAACATAGCATATACCGTATGTCAAGAACAGACGTCAAGTATCAAGTATCAGTGTCCAATGTCAGGTGATAAGTGTAGCAAGACAAGTATCGGGGTCGGGTATCACATGTCGAATATAGTATGGCAAGTATCAATACCAGGTGTCACATATCACATATAGCATGTCAAGTATCTGTACCAAATATAGCATGAAAGATGTCGGTGTCAAATACAGCATGGCAATATCGGTATCAATTATTGCATGGTAATTGTTAGAATTAAATATGACAATTATCGAAATAAATATAGCATGGTAATTGTTGGAATTAAATATAGCATGGTAATATTGGTGTCAATTATTGTGTGCCGGTGTAAATACCAAGTGCCGGTGACAAAAATCATATCCCTAGTGTAACATGCCAAGTGTCGGTGTAAATACCGTGTACCGGTGTAAGGGCCAAATGCCGGTGTCATAAATCACATATCAGGCATAACATGTCCAAGGTCGGGTAAATACCGAGTGCAACATCACATATTTATTTTACATAGCATGATATCAGGTATTAAATTTACGGTAAATGGTATTAAGCATGCTAACATATCCTACATCCATTCCATGCTTAAAATACAAGAGTATTTATTTTAAATGTATTAAAAATACTCGCATAATATTAAAGTAGAGGCATGCCAAAAATAAAGTTGTACTCGTCCTGAAACCGGGTAAAATACCGGTTAAAATCCGGAGAATCAGCGAACCGTCCGAGTAACCTCAAGCCCACAATATATATTAAAATATATAATTATAAATATTTATAAAAATTATTAGAGAGGGAATGAGAGAGGAGAGAGAGAGAGGAGAGAAATTTGTAGGAAAAAGGGGGAAAGGGGTGTTATTTTGAAATAATTAGGGATTTAAAGGAGGAGGGTAGAGGGAAGTAATTTTTAGAAAAGGAGTGGGGGTATTTAGGAAAGAGGGGTTTGTTTTATTTAGGGAAGGGATAAAAGAAAAAAGGAAAGAAAGAAAAGAAGAAAGAATGAATGAAAGGAAAAGAAGAAGGAAGGTGGAGGGTGGGGTGGCCGGCCGGCCACCGCCGGCGCCGGCGGCCTGCCGGCGGCGCCGTCGCCGCCGGCGGGGAGGAGGCGCGCCCGCGCGGGGAGAGGAGGTAAGGGTGTGGGTTTTCTTTGTTGTTGTTGTTGTTGTTGGAAGTGATGGGTGGTGGTGGTGGTGGTTGTGGTGGTGGTGGTGGTGTTTGGTGGTGTTGGGATGATAGAGGAGGTGGAGGAGGTGGTGATGGAGTAGTTAGAGGGAAGGATTTGATGGTTGTGAGGGGGAATTTGGAGAAATTGAAGGTGGGTATGTAATGGGTTTTGGAGAAATTGAAGGTGGTGGAGTTGAATTGGGGGTGGATGGGAGTGGAGGAGGGTGGTGTGGTGATGGAGGATGCGGTGGCGGTGGCTAGGGAGCCGCCGCGGCGGGTGGTGATGGTGGAGGCGGCGGTGTGTGTTGGGTGCGTGAGTGGGTTGAGTTTGGTGTTATGAAGAAGATGAAGTGTTTTGCATTTGGAATGAAAAGGAAAAAGAAGGAAAGAAGGAGTTTAAAAGGAGAAAGAATTGAAGAAGAAATGATTAATAGGGGGAATTGATTTCTCACCATCCCCTGCTCCCTGCAGCTGCGGCTGCTGTGGTTGCGTGGCGGAAGGGGTTGAGTGGAGGAGAAGAAAAGAAAAGAAGGAAAAAGAAAGAAAATGAAAAGAAATTAGATAAATTAAAAGAAATGATTAAAAATAGTTAAAAATTTATAAATAAATATTTTATTAAATAATAAAGTTGATATAATATTCTGAAAGTAATAAGTAGAGGATTTGAGAGGTAAAAGCAAGAAAAAGAAATAACGGCAAATTTTATTATTATTTTAATAAGGCGAAAATTCGACTGTTTCAGAATCTTTCCGAAAAATTCTCAAAATAGCAAATATTATTCTAAGATGCTCGTGAAATCGGATTTGAAAAATACAATGTATTTTCAAACTAAAAATCCTGGAATCTTCCGGCGATACCGGCCGACACCAGGATCGGTCAAATTTTTGATAAATTTTAAAAAATCCCAAAAAATGTTTTAAATAGAAAATGATATTCTAAGATATACTGTGAAAGCCGTTTTTGAAAATTCAATCCCATTTGAAAACTAAAAATTCGGGAATCAGTCAGCGATGCCGACCGACACTGGTTTTGGAGATTTTGCAGAAAATTTTTAGAAATTCCAGAAAATCATGAAAAATCTAAAATATTAGAAAACAGTCTCTGAAACTGAAAACGGTCCAATCGGACTACCAGAAAGTCAAATCGGGCTATTGGCTGGTATCGGTTCCCCGGTCCGGGTCAAGGCTTACTCTACGTCTAAGAATCCAGATCTGGTACTCAATAACTAAGCAATCACAACTCATAATCATAAAACAAAAACAAATACAAGATAAATCAAAGAAATATGCTAGAAAAACCAGAATACGTATCTACGTACGTAATCCAGGAACGGGGTGTTACATTCCATCCACCTTACAAAAATTTCGTCCTCGAAATTTCGATAAGGGGAAGATGAACACGGAAGGAATAGGAATGAGGATTTATACCAATCAAGATATGAGTAACTGAGGATAATTCCCACAAATTAGCTGAATGATAAACCCAAGACTGAGACATCTCTACACTACTGCCATATATATATATATATATATATCCTCTGACGGTGTCATAATAATACCAACCTGATGTCTGCTCTTTCGGACTGCGAAGCAAAGCTGATAAACCCTAAAATCCATAGTGCTGAAATCCATAATATAGAATCTCTGAAAATCCACAGAAATCCATATATAATATAAAGTCCCGCATGGCATGAAGCTGTCCTTGACAAAGAATCCATGGTAGAATGTCCGGTACTGCATACACACTATTCCTCCAGAATACCGAAGATAGAGAAAACCCCAATAATACTGAGCATGAATCAAGAAGACCAATAATTAAGAATCCTGAATACTGGGCATTGCAATCTCTGAAAGGCATAACCGAGAATATAGAATAACCATAAAGAATTCCGAATACTGACTTCTGAATGACAACCCGACTGCACATGAAACATTAAAGAGTACTCAATCTCTGCAAGGTTGGCCGAATGGATCGTTCATACGGATCACGGCAATAGCTCAGATACAACGAGAAAATCCTGTACATCGGATCCATGAAACATACAAGGCAGAAGAAGTCCGAGGAACGGCTAGAGTGCTAAGCACTGAGGGGCTAGCCACGAACGGAACCAAGCCTAGGTAAGGCCATCGTGTAACACATCTCAGGTGTTAAGCATTAGGGTGCAGCGGAGCTACGCTCTGCGAGGCTCGCACTTGGCGGAGCTCACGCAGCGAAGCCAGCGCGTAACACAACGCTAAATGCTAAGCACCAGGGTGCAGGCGAAGCCCACACCTGGTTAGGTCCACGTGACTAGAACACAACCCTCGCTTGGCGAGGCTAGCGGGGTCCGTAGTCCATCAAATCAATAAAAACTGCCAGAAGCTGGTGGCTCTGAGAACACGATCAAGAATCACAATAATCGAAACGAGTCCCGAATGCTGTCTCCATAACTCTGTCTGGCAGAAGCCCTAAATCTGAAATACTGTTCCATACCGATGTTCCTCTGGTAATGATACGGTCTGTCTGATTATATAAGTGATGACTACTCCACTTGCTGTGCTGATTTCCCCATGATGTATCCACATACACTAGAATAGGATGCGAGGCCGAAAAACCATCCAATATAAGACCAGGCGATGCACCAGAGTTAAGAATACCAGAACATAATGATAGCGAACCACATCTGTCTTGCGGCTACCCTACTAGTTTATCCATATCTTGAGTTGGTATAAGAATGAAAGGAATTGGAAATGGAAAGGATGGAAGAGGTTCAAGAATCAAGAGAAGGACGATCAAGAGGAATAGATAACTTTGTACTTGCAGTTGGGTTGTATAACCACGACTCATGCATTGTACCGAGGATGTGAGAGCCTAGGCTCTGATACCACCCTGTAACGCCCCGATCCGGAGGGTACGGAGACGTTACTGCGACTTATATACGAAGGTCGGAAATACCCTAACGTATATACGCTAAGCATCAATACATGCAAGAATCAGAGACGGAAGCATAATGGTAACATACATTCCAACAGAAATAGCGCAAGTACATGGTTATCACAGAGAATAATATAACATTACATGAATGTTACATTACAGGAAGTACAAAAGTACATAATACATGATGAGATATACAAAAATAGAGATGTGCTCACGAGTAACAAGAGGGCCTCGGGAGCCAAATAGGAGAAGAACGGGAAGAACTACGGCATGATCAAGCTCCCGCTGCACTCTGATCTGCTACAGTCAAGCCACCGTGATCCAGGCTCTGAAATCTGGACATGAGAATCCAGGGTTGTTAGCAACCCAGCGAGTACAAAAAATAAAGCCAGATGGCGTGCATAACAGATACATGTGTACAGGAAATGTGTATCGTGGATATAAACATGTAAGAACATGAAATATGACAGTCAGTAAAGCAACTACAGGAAATCAGTTATATAAGCTCACATTACGATCAGTGAGATTAGTACGTCGAAGGAATAATCCAAACAAGGAAACCCTCATATATATACCATGTACATCACGTCACCGTAATCTGAGTTTATATAATCTGACTTTTCCTTCACAACAGTATAATAATGAAATAATATGGAAGCAACCAAATAATCCAACAAGATAGCACAAGTATAAGTGGTGGCAGTATAGGTCAAGAATATAGCTAGTCATATGTCAGGAACAGGTTATTATTAATTATTAAGACTCATCTGATTTGTATACATCGGTATGTGTCCCATCCCACATACCTCAGCATACAGACCAAGGAGTAAGTTATTGGAAACTGATGAAGATCGACGAACCATGCTTAGAATGGGTCCCGTACATGCCCGGGACAACGGTCCAGGAGTATCCGGTACTGAGCCGGAACGTACCGCTAGGTACCGGGACTTATTGTACGCCCGAACAGGAATAGGATGTCACGCTCCCACAGGAATAGGCCTAGGGGCTTATGGTACAACCGGCAGGCAGGGGAGTAGGGGTGCCAGTACACCCCCGGAAACGCCTGGTGGCCTCCAGGTCGATCCAAGTATATGGCCGCGCAGACACGATAAGGCCATCATAAACATGGAAACTATATGGTAATCATCAGTTTCCCCCATCCCGGTGTAAGTTGTCTACTTATTATAATTTGTCCAGTAATGATGTCCACAAAGTATTTATAGTGATCATATTCATGGTTATCCTATTACGGGGTCAACAGGAGTATAGTATCAGGAATAATGTCAGGGGCCTCCCTATTTCAGGGGTTCAAGTATACAGGAGTACAGGAGCTCAGGAGTACCAAATATCTGGTAATAATAATACAATAATCATGTCATGTCCCCGTAACAGTGATAGTCATGAATATGTCAATAATGTACGGGTATCAGGTATGGTAATGTCTGGTCAGGAGTCATGATGTCAGGTTCCAAGTATTTATACCACATGAAAACATAGCATATACCGTATGTCAAGAACAGACGTCAAGTATCAAGTATCAGTGTCCAATGTCAGGTGATAAGTGTAGCAAGACAAAGTATCGGGGTCGGGTATCACATGTCGAATATAGTATGGCAAGTATCAATACCAGGTGTCACATATCACATATAGCATGTCAAGTATCTGTACCAAATATAGCATGAAAGATGTCGGTGTCAAATACAGCATGGCAATATCGGTATCAATTATTGCATGGTAATTGTTAGAATTAAATATGACAATTATCGAAATTAAATATAGCATGGTAATTGTTGGAATTAAATATAGCATGGTAATATTGTGTCAATTATTGTGTGCCGGTGTAAATACCAAGTGCCGGTGACAAAAATCATATCCCTAGTGTAACATGCCAAGTGTCGGTGTAAATACCGTGTACCGGTGTAAGGGCCAAATGCCGGTGTCATAAATCACATATCAGGCATAACATGTCCAAGGTCGGGTAAATACCGAGTGCAACATCACATATTTATTTTACATAGCATGATATCAGGTATTAAATTTACGGTAAATGGTATTAAGCATGCTAACATATCCATACATCCATTCCATGCTTAAAATACAAGAGTATTTATTTTTAAATGTATTAAAAAATACTCGCATAATATTAAGTAGAGGCATGCCAAAAATAAAGTTGTACTCGCGCTGAAACCGGGTAAAATACCGGTTAAAATCCGGAGAATCAGCGAACCGTCCGAGTAACCTCAAGCCCACAATATATATTAAAATATATAATTATAAATATTTATAAAATTATTAGAGAGGGAATGAGAGAGGAGAGAGAGAGAGGAGAGAAATTTTGTAGGAAAAAGGGGGGAAAGGGGTGTTATTTTGAAATAATTAGGGATTTAAAGGAGGAGGGTAGAGGGAAGTAATTTTTAGAAAAGGAGTGGGGGTATTTTAGGAAAGAGGGGTTTGTTTTATTTAGGGAAGGGATAAAAGAAAAAAGAAAGAAAGAAAAGAAGAAAGAATGAATGAAAGGAAAAGGAGAAGGAAGGTGGAGGGTGGGGTGGCCGGCCGGCCACCGCCGGCGCCGGCGGCCTGCCGCGGCGCCGTCGCCGCCGGCGGGGAGGAGGCGCGCCCGCGCGGGGAGAGGAGGTAAGGTGTGGGTTTTCTTTGTTGTTGTTGTTGTTGTTGGAAGTGATGGGTGGTGGTGGTGGTGGTTGTGGTGGTGGTGGTGGTGTTTGGTGGTGTTGGGATGATAGAGGAGGTGGAGGAGGTGGTGATGGAGTAGTTAGAGGGAAGGATTTGATGGTTGTGAGGGGGAATTTGGAGAAATTGAAGGTGGGTATGT